>JBCAUA010827390.1:0-28932 GCA_038406235.1 Peronia verruculata
CCCCCCCCCCCCCCCCCCCCCCCCCCCCCCCCCCCCCCCCCCCCCCCCCCCCCCCCCCCCCCCCCCCCACAAACACAAACTGATGTAAAGATACTTGTACTACTACCGAGGGGAGGAAAGCAGATAATTATGCAAATGGCCTACAGGATTCTTAGTTGATAAATCAAAAAAAAAAAAACAAAAAAACGCCACCTCAAGGTGCCGTCCAGCATCAAGTAGACTTATAACCATTCGACTACTAGCAAAACCTTTTAACATCACCTCGAAACAAGTCTGCACATCAAAACAACAGACTATGGTGATGAAGACAATGATGATGGTAGGCGAATAGAGCAAATTATCAGACAGCATCAAGTTGATTGCAAAATTGACCACGTCTATCGGTATACGTCATGCAAATGATTCCAAACATATGCCACTTTTTTTTTCATTATTTCAGTGAATACTATTACCCTTATGAATTCGCAGATATTCTAAGTTCTGTATGAGATATTATCACAACAGTATCTATAATACATAACGGTCACGAATTTGTTAGTGATAATGTTATTTTTCACTACCTTTAGAACAAAGAGATTTATTTTTTTCTCAGTCTTCTTTTTTTTTTTCTCACTCAAGCTGTCTTAACTTGGCCAGACACATCCGGTCTGTTGTCACTGATGTAGAAATCCATTGTATTATGGTTATTAGTTTTGTTAAATTTTGTTTAGCTCTCGCTGTGCTGAACCACGTGAGACACAGAGAAAACCATTTCCAGTATGAAATGAGACTAACAACAAGAACAAGAACAAGAACAACAAGAACAAGATCAACAAGAACAAGAACAACAACAACAAAAACAACAACAACAACAACAACAACAACAAGAACAACAACAACAAGAACAACAACAACAACAACAACACAACAACAATAACAACAGGGAAATTTACATTATTGTGTAGATAAGGTAAATAGAGTAAAATAAAGATGGCTTTCATTCACTTCATCTGTATGACTCACCGAAAAGATTATGTTCACATAATTATTTAAGTTATGACAAGGAATTTCTGGCAAACGAAGGAAAAAAGAAACAGAGCTTTCGGAGATAAACACGCCGTGTGTAATAACTGACATAGTAAGACAAAACAACAACAGCAGCAGCAGCAGCAGCAGCAACAACAAAATCAACAACAACAACATGTGCGTGGCAGAACAAGGAACACACCAACAATCTCCACGTGATGAGAAGCTAAAGTCACGTGAAAAAGCTGAAATCGCAAAGATCAAGTAAACAATGGCTCAAACGAAACTGTCTGGAAAATGAGCTCACTTTACATATTTTGATCTCTTTCTCATAGTTCTAGTAATTGGCTGTTCAATAGTAACCGGCAAGACATGAGCTGTCCACGAGGCAGCATTTTTCACCATGTGACACAAAAGCCGAGTGCCCTCTGTCATTAGATCTACCTGTCAACTTACAGTAGAAGAAGTAGGTAGACTTGCATTCACGACCGCCTCGTGATTCATGTGAAATTGAGAACAAACTGTTCCATTTCGTCCCCGAAAAATATCATATGTCACGATGACAAGTCAGGTTAACCCTTATTTCCCCCACACCCGAGTAATGACGGTATTAGAAAGAACGATTTTGTTACAGACTAATAATCACGAGATGAGACGATGAGTATTTTTGTCACAAAGAGGCCAGCATTTCAAGCCTTTGTTAGCGTCAGAAGAGAGAACTTTCTCACAAGGAAATAATTGCACCGACTAAGTTACCACAAAAGCAAACATTTTTTTTTTCATTACAAGTTTTGGATTGCTAGGTGTTTGCACATTCAGTGCTCTCAATATTATTTTGTTCTAGACCCTTATATTGCATCTCGTATGTAAATCTAGATATCGAACAGGACAATTATTCATTTTTTATTCCATTTTTTTTCTCTTTGTTCAAACTGAGATCATTGCAAACAATCAGAAAGTGACAAACTCCACTGATTCTAAAAAAAAAAAAAAAAGATAGTTAAAAATAGCAATGTTGTTTGCTGTTTCCTTAGAATAATATTCATATCACGAATGTCACGGATCCCAAGAGAACAACAACTATTTCATTTCGCCCATTCCACGGAAGAGAGACGACAAAGGATATTACTTGTTTCTAGTGTTTTTATCATACTCAAATTATACAGTTCGATGCTCTAAGGCTTTAACGTCCTTCTGCCTCCGTACAAAATCCCCTTGGCAGCAACAGATGCCAAAGATATTTTTTTTTTTTTTACTGTTTTTACTTCAGTAATGCAATATTTGAAAAAGGATCGAAGCTTAGGGAGAGAAAAGAGGGATTTCATGCTGGTTGCTATCACATAATGTCCGTGTAGAGGTTGTTAATAAAACGACGAAAGTATCTTTTCATCTATCTCGTTAGCTTCGCCCCAGCAGGCGAACCCGCTTTAGTGGCTCTCAAATGGTGATAGAAGCGTTAAGATGCTGTGGCAATGTGCCCGGTTATGTTTCTATTAACTCTCAAAATGTCAGTACAAGTTGTCAGATTGAAATGCTTTCTTTAATCACATGTATTTGTGTCCAAAGAAGTGACATTTCAGGTGTTAAGGCAACGTTGGATGAGTACTTTTTCATTACATCGTTTGCCACCTGAAAAAGAAATTAAAATCCATAGCGTGTTGGTTGAGATTTGGTCTGATCGGCCCACTGACACTTCGAGGGTTAACATACCAGCAACAACAGGGCAATTACAAAATCACATGAGTTATTTCCAAGTCGGTCTCATGATCGAGAGATTTTTTTTTCTCACGTTGATCTGTATACATGCTTTGCGCATGGCACGGCAGGCATCTGGCCTTGACCAGTGGAAAGAGAAACTCACGCCGTTTAAACCAAAGCATGTGTGAGCGATTTTTCCTCAGTCATGGGACCGGCGTTGAAATTCCTCATTTATATAATATCAAAGGCCGACATCAGCATTAACATGGGCGTGTTCTGTGTCGATAGCTTGGCCGGGAACAGTGTTCTCCTGAGCTGTGCTCATCACGATGGCCTTCACATGACCAGAGCAAGGTTGAACTGAAAAGGTTAATACGTGAATAGTGAGAATTTCTTATTGCGAGATTGGCGAAGTCAGGAGAAGTCGGGAGCTACATACCACTTGTGCGGGATTCCTGGTCTGAGCAAATAGGATATGTAAATCAGTTTCTTCACAGATTTCAGTGACAACTAGGGTGTCTTTTTTCAAATCCTGTCAAACAGAACCGACTTGTGAACCTTCCAGCTTCGTCTGTGTAACCTTGTGATTTGTTCTATAGCCATCGGCCATCTTGTTTCTACTGAAAGGCATAATATAGAATTTACTAGCACAATAATACAATTCGTACAACATGGAACAATAGCAAACATTTCAAAAGAAAAAAGAAGGAATAGTTAGTTATACACTGGAATAGAAAAGAACCTCTATGTCTTAGGCACTGTTTACTGTTCGATATAAACTCAATTCTTCTGCAAATATGGAGATTCTATTCAGAACATGGCCATTATTCATTTGTTGATCAATTTCATGGCTGAGTATTTTGTGATCATTAGTTGAATTTTGTAGATCTTTTTCCCTTTCACCCGATAGAATTAGTGATTGTTTCTTTGTTGAGTGCTTATTTCGAGGTATTCGCTCTAGCTTATGGTCTTTTCCACTTTTACCGGATAGTTATTCCTTTTGCTAAGTGTTGTTTGTAGTTATCAGCTGTATTTTCCACTTTGACCAGATAGAGCTAATAATGATTGTTTCTCTGTTGAGTGTTTATTCTGCTTATAAGTCACAACGTTGGCAAGCCCCCGCGGAGGCCCGGGGTTTATAAGTAGGTTCTCTGCTCTCATCTACAGGTGGTATAAACCCGCTATCGGTGGGGTGTCTCCCATTAGGTGCCATCCTCGACAATCCAGTAGAGATATCTCTTTACTCTCTCTCCTTACTCCTGTCTTTTGTCCCGCTCTCTTTCCTCTCTACTTCTTGACGTGTAAACTTATCTTACCGTGTTTGACACAATACAGCCGTAATCATGCTGATGTGTCGTTAAGCCTCAACACAACAACAACAACAACAACGATTGCATCTTTTCGAGCTATGCTACAGAATGAGTAGTTGTTTCTCAGCTTTGTGTTTATTAAGTCACAAGTTATTAGGCACAACTGGTGCATCTTGTCTCTATTAGCCTCTTGGAATTGGTCAAGTACTTTTGTCTGTGTGTGTGCGTGCGTGCGTATGCGTGTGTGTGGGATTATGAAGGGTTTATGCATCCTATTGGTGAGTGCAGTCTCACGGCTCAGTGACCGAACCTCATTGTCCTCTTTCTTCCTATACAGTGGACGTGCTGAATTATTTGCTGTCTTCTCGGAATTGAATTTTGTTTTAACCATCAAACTTGAACATTTTGATATCGTGAGACTCTTTCGGCTTCATACATTTTTAGTTTAGTGTATCATTGTTCGTAATGTGGCGACGATTGTGACAGTTACGGTCATAAGAAACATACGCAACGATAAGCCCCAGCGAAAATGGACCGCAAAATGGATCCGAAAAAGCCCGAAATGTTTCTACTGTCGGAGTCGATCAGCGACGGCAGTTATAAAAAAGCAGACAAGCGAAATTTGGACATGAGCAGTGGGAGTTATCACCCCTCCAAGCGGCAGTTCTTTGAGAAACGAGAGACTAAGATAGACGGTGATAAGAAAAGAGTGACCTACATTCTGCAAACGTCGGGGTCACACGGCAAACTTAGCACCAGGTTGGTACATTCTATCGCTCCTTCTTATCTAACTTTAGTACATGTATTACTATTATATGGGTGAAAATTAAATACTGTACGGCCCGTACACTTCAAATTCAACCGTGAACCCCATATGCACTAGATCTACTACTTTACTATCAATTAGCAAGACCAATTATACTAACCCTTAACTATTATGTTTGGGTTGATCCTCTTTTTTTCGTCGGACCGAGGCTACATGTTAGCGTTAGGGTGGACTTGCAATCGTTGAGGGTCCCAGCAGGTTAAGCCAGCAGGGTTGTTCTAGGCTGTTGTTATTTAGTGTTCGGGCGGTACGGTATTTCTCCCGATGTTTTTTTTTTTTTTTTAAGTCATATGCTCGTGTGTGTGTGTGTTTATTATTTTTTATTTATTTTTGTTTTGAAACTGTCAGAGGATAATCTGATTTGCATCAGAATTCAATATCTCATGTAACATGTTTTTAAAAAAGTTCCCTTGTGTTTCAGTCGTGACAGCACAGAATATGGCAGGAGCAGCCATTATGGAACTGGTGCGAGTCGGTCACTCTGAGCTTGTGGGAGAAATCATCAGGTTGGAGGGAGACACTGCCACAATTCAAGTCTATGAGGATACCTGTATCCTTGCAGCTATTGGGTTTGTGATGTGAGATAGATATTTTCTTACATGCAGACAGTGAATGGCCTTGAAAACCTTGCCTTCCCTTTTTGAGATCTCTCTAGATACATTTAATGAGTGAATCTTGTTAATTTTTATGTCTCTGAAATAAAATCAAGTTACATATATAAGTAGGCTCTTTGCTCTCACCTGCAGACAGTGAAAGCCTGCCATCAGTGGGATATCTCCCAAGGAATGCCATCCTCAGTGTTCCAGGAGTGACATCTTTTCTCTTTCTCCTTCTTCCTCTCCTCTGTCCGGCTCTCTTTCATCTCTTCCTTTTGGTGTGTAAATGTATCTTACTGTATTATGCAAAATGTAGCAGTGATCATGCAGGTTGTGCTACTAAATCCCAACACAAGCAAACAAACATCTACAAAAAGGTTATTATTTGATGAATTTAATTTTTATGAATTGTTATATTTACTTTTTGGAACTTTAGAAACAATGTAGTCTTCTTTTAATACATTTTCTGTTGATAAGAACTGAATGTTAGAAATCTTTAACTAGTCTCTAGCTGGTGTGACTGTTGGGGATCCAGTGCTCCGAACAAAGAAACCTCTATCTGTGGAACTTGGTCCAGGTCTCATGGGCAGTATTTATGATGGTGAGTTAATTTTTTTTTTTAAGTACTCCAGAAGTAAAAAGAAACCTTGGCAGAGAGATAGCAAAAATGTCTCAAATTGAGAACAAAATTTGTTGACGAAGTCATGGACTTTCTATATAAACAGGCTTCTGATTATAATAACAATCAGTTAGGTTGTTGGTCGAACCTGATCCTATGTTGGAACTGCTTATGCATTAACCTGGCTTTTCAATTAAATTCCACCTTCAAAAAGAGTCACTAGTGAAAACAAAAAAAGATTTTTCATATAGTGAGGTATGTTGGTAGCTCAATAAACGTGAGATATACATGTACCAGATGTCATGTCAGACAGAATAACATATTGCCTCTCAGAACGATAAAGAAACAAATTTGATTTGTTCTTGATTTTTAAATTTTTTTTTGTTTCAGGTATCCAGCGTCCTTTGGAAGATATTTGTGACCTGACCCAGAGTATCTACATCCCCAAAGGTATCAACATTCCAGCTCTGGATAGGAACAAGAAATGGGATTTTGAGCCTCTTAATGTGCGGGTAAGAATTGATTAAGCATGGAGACTGGGTAGAAAGGAAATGTATCCAGTTCACTGGATGTTGTATCCATAGAAAATTATGACTGGCACAAAAAGAAATAAGTCATGTAGAAAAGACTTTTTTTTATTCATTCATACAGAATATGAATGGTAAATCAAGGAATAGGTCTTTGTATTAGTCATTACAATTTATTCGGTCACTTTGAAATATGCACATTGTTTCTTTTAGATCTTCCTGTTGTAAGAAGACCAGCCTAAACTTCAAGGATATACAAATAGTTTGACTGTGCACAGACCTGGAAATCAACAGCGGAGTGTTTGTAGCCCTAGCTAAAAAGAAAAGAATGCTCACTTATGTGTCTTTTTGCTTCACCACGAGATCTGAGAATAGTTGTTACTGGTCCCATTTTTTTTTTCTTCTTTTTTTTCTCCGTGTCAATGGCAATGAGAATTTGGATGTTTGCACCCCTTACTAGAAGTAAATGTGGATTTTCAACTGTTCGCTTGGTTGGAACAAATCTGTTAAGACTCTTTTCAGATAATTTATGTATTATTTCCAACAGATTTTTTTATCAATCATTAGTTTGTTTTTTTTTTAAAAGTTTTTTTTTTTTTCATTTTAAATTAAAATATGATCACAGTTTTCATCACATATATATGCCATTTAGCTTCAGTACATACTTAACTAGATTTTGTGTATGACCTTTTGCATATAGGTAGGTGGAATTTTTCAAGGTGCATCATTAAGTAGAGTCATTGAATGGTATGAGAATTTGTCTTTTGTTCTTTCATCTCAGGTGGGCAGCCACATCACAGGAGGTGACATCTATGGCGTTGTGTATGAGAACATTCTGGTCAAGCACAAGATCATGCTGAACCCCAAGTCTATGGGCAAGGTCACCTGGGTTGCAGAACCTGGTTCCTACACTGTCACTGTAAGTTCATCTCTATGGTACTGTTTTTTTTTTTTTCTCTCATCTTCAATATATATTTTTTTACCTAATTCAAATATAGAATGAAGGAAAGAACTTCACACTCTTTTACGCTCCTCTACATGCATGGTTGCTTTCATGAATTGGTAGTATGTTGTGGAGGGAATACGTCTGGCAAAAGCTTACAAGAGTGAATTTTGTACCCACTAAAATTCAAATTCGCATGAATAATGTGATTTATGTTGAAAAGGTTTGAAATAGTGTTTCTTTACAATAAATTAAAAAAAGTACTGAATGTTTTTGTCAAGTTATGCCTCACAATAAATGTTCAGTAAACTTAGGTTTGTTATGATCTTTGCATTTATTATCTGATGTTTTTATCATTTAATGAGTATCGTTTCGAGAGGATGATAAACAGTTGTGAAATTAATGAGCTTGCTTTCGTGAAGTTGAAACAGTGAAAACCTTGATGATTATTTGGGATCTGTTTTGCTTTCAGGAACCAATCCTGGAGACAGAGTTTGATGGTGTTAAGACCCAGCACACAATGATGCAGGTGTGGCCTGTCCGACAGATGAGACCTGTCACCGACAAACTGGCTGCCAATCATCCACTGCTGACCGGCCAGCGTGTCCTGGACGCTTTGTTCCCGTAAGATATAGCCTACTTTTATTCCTCTCTGCATGTTCAGTATAACATATTGAATTTACAGTACCCTGGTTGTCATGATCAGATCTGGCTGTACAAAATGAACCTTCATCAAGTTTTCTATCAATCCATCATTGCAGATCGAGAAACCATAGCAGGACATTGTATCTTGATCTAAGTTAAGACAAACAGTGGTGTGAGATCAAGTTACTTTGTTGTAAAATGTCAGTATTGTTTATGTTATTTGATCCTATTGTTTCCCACCACTGCCTGTACTAGGCCATTCATCTTGAAATGTGTTTATTTTGAAAGCTTATTTTCCAGTTTTCTATATTTCAGAAGACATGAATGACATTAGCGAAATGAGCATGGTCAGTTTTATATTGGAAACAAAACAAAAACATTTTGATTTGTGCAGAAACTAGTTCTAATCATCTTTTTTTATTTATTGATTATTACATAGAGCAGGACAGTGTATGAACTAAAGATATTTGAGGAGTGGCTGAGGAAAGCCTGTTAAAACTCATCAACTCCTGCATTTCAAACACGGAGAACATCAACAATAGTCAAATTCCTTGTCCTCTTTTGTAGATGTGTCCAGGGTGGTACCACTGCCATCCCAGGAGCCTTCGGTTGTGGCAAGACTGTGATCTCCCAGTCACTGTCCAAGTTCTCCAACTCTGACATCATCATCTATGTAGGCTGTGGAGAGAGAGGAAACGAGATGTCTGAAGTATTGAGAGATTTCCCTGAGGTGAGTTGGCAGTTATACACGTGCTCAGGAATACACAGCCACTAATCGACAATGAATTGAGTAATCTTGCATTTCTGTGTGCTATATTTTTTAACTTGGAGATTTTTTCTTTGTACTGTATGCAGCCTTATTGGTTGCATGGTGTAACTAAATCTTGATTACATCCCTTGTATCGTTTCCATTGCCAGTACTCTATTAATTGCTTTGGCAGACTGATCTCATAAGGGATACTTGCCTGTAAAATGCAATTGATTTCTTCAGAGAGGGTTTAAGATATATTTCATGTTCTGTTGTCCTAGTTTATTTTGTATGTTATTTGGTACTGTAGTTTAGCGTATTAATTAGCCCTTTGATTATGCCCCTTTCATACTTCCAGCTCACCATGGATGTTGAAGGCAAACAGGAGAGTATCATGAAGCGTACAGCTCTGGTGGCCAATACCTCCAACATGCCTGTAGCTGCCAGAGAGGCCTCTATCTACACTGGTCAGTATCAGAAACCTACTCAGACATGCTCTTATCAAATCACACTATCGTCCTTACTTTTACTAAAAGATTTTTCTAATTCACTCTTAAAGACCAAAAGGCTTTCGATGATCTGGAATCATGAAAACATAGGAACAATCTTGTGTATGATCTAGTGCATTATACAATTTTGATGTAAATTTTCCTGCAAAGTATATTTTTTTCTACTTTGTTGAGCATTCCAGAGTTGTATTGATCGCTTACCATTAATTGCAACAGCATTTTTATCAGTAGTGTGTTTTATTTCTTTAGGTATCACTTTGTCTGAGTACTTCCGTGACATGGGTCTCAACGTTTCCATGATGGCTGATTCCACGTCTCGTTGGGCCGAGGCTTTGAGAGAAATCTCTGGTCGTTTGGCTGAGATGCCTGCTGACTCTGGCTATCCTGCCTACCTGCCTGCCAGATTGGCCCACTTTTACGAAAGAGCCGGCCGTGTCAAATGCCTGGGTAATCCTGGCAGAGAAGGCTCTGTTAGTATTGTCGGAGCGTGAGTAATTTCAACTTTATTTTTTGTGTCAGGTTGAATCCGAATCTTATGAAGTGAGTTTTTTTTTTTTTAACAAGTTTTGCTCTATGCAAAAACATAGACAAAGGTTTTTTTTTATGAAGTAAAATTAGACATGGAGTGGTGTATACATGGGGGATTTGAGTCTCAGATAGTCTGTGTATGTGTTGGAAAGCTATATAATTTTTCACCTTTGTCCTCCTTATTATCCTTTCCAGGGCACAGGCTACGGATTGA
Source organism: Peronia verruculata (assembly GCA_038406235.1). NCBI lineage: Eukaryota > Metazoa > Mollusca > Gastropoda > Systellommatophora > Onchidiidae > Peronia > Peronia verruculata. The sequence continues at coordinate 10,169 of JBCAUA010827390.1, forward strand.
CACTTCTGATCTTTGAAACAATTTCATCATCACATTTAGTTACCAATTGTTTCTTTGTGGTATTTCTGTTTAAAATGCATTAGTGAATCTTATGCACCGTTTTGCATTTGAGAGATCTATAGCATGACACAATAAAAAAAGTAGAAAAAATGTTATCCTTTTCCCTGATGTATTCAGTAGTTTATTATTCTGTTTTTGTTTTTTTTTTTTTTTTGGCCAGTGTGTCCCCACCTGGTGGTGATTTCTCTGATCCTGTCACCACTGCCACCCTCAACATTGTCCAGGTGTTTTGGGGTTTGGACAAAAAACTTGCCCAGCGGAAACATTTTCCCTCCGTCAACTGGCTCATCTCTTACTCCAAGTATGAGAGAGCTTTGGATGAGTTCTATGAAAGATCTTACTCAGAGTTTGTCCCCCTGAGAAACAAGGTAAGATGGTGATCTGTTCAATTTGTATTTTTCTTTTCCAGATAGTTTGTGCACACAGTAGGTTAAAAAATATCTCAGTTTACATTGTATCCATGCAAGGCTGTGTAAATAACAGTGAGAATTTTTATCAGTATGTATTAACTGCCATAAAGCTTTGAGAGAGTTTACAGTTCTGTGGCTCTTACAAATTGCATCTCTTTTTACATTGTTAATTGTTAAGGACTTGATTTTTTCATTTATTTGTTCAATATTATTTTATTTTATTCAGTTTTGCTACTTTTTTTTTTTTTTTTGAAAGATTCTTTTTGTTTTTTTGGGTTTTTTTTGTGTTTCTTTTTTGAGATGAGTTCATATCATGGTAGTAATTCTACATCTATGGCATTAGTTATTCTTGGTGCATTTTTATACCTGATGGGAATTAACTTCTAAGAAAAAAGGATGAGTCTTTTATATAGCACCCATTATGGGAATGCACTACGTGTGATTTGAAAAATGAAGAGCTTACAATAGTCACGTGTGAAATAATATTGTATGAGAATCTCAGTCCAGTTGCATGTAAATGTACTTCACACAAAAAAGAGAAGGATGAAAGAAAGACCCTTACTGGATTAATTATTAGCCATATGTAATTGGAATCATCTCGGTTGTCTTTCAGTGTAAAGAAATCTTGCAAGAAGAGGAAGATCTGTCTGAAATTGTACAGCTGGTCGGTAAGGTGAGTGTGAGAGGAAACCCTAGAGAAAACGGAGAAGTGCAGAGGGTGGCTTTCTGACTGTAATCTTCATGAAAACCACCATTTAGTTTTCTGGGGAAGTGCATGGTGGTTAAATCTTACAAGAGATCTGAGATAACCCAGGATCTTGTGTGAAATTCCATACAAATGAAAAAAAAATAAAAGTCCAAATATTTGTCTAGTGGAACAGAACCATGAAGTTCAGACAAGAAAATGTTGAGAAATGACGAAATATTGCACATGCATAATGTTCTCAACGATGCTGTATTTGAATTTGTGGAAAACTTTATTTATCCATGTTTAAAGACTGTTCAATAAAGCATTTCAGTGTGCACAGTGTAATCTCCAGAGATACTTTTTTGAAGTTATGCATGTTAAAAATACAGTAAGCCACAATTTTTCTGTTACCATATCCACCCTCTTTGCTGCAAGTAAGAAAAAAAATGAAACTGCCTCAGAGAGTGATGTATTTTATTACAAAGTTATGGTCCTGTCTCTGCGATGAAGTAAGCTGTGACAAAAGATTGTTTCATCCTGACATGACAGCTCATCATATGTGCCCTTATTTTATGTTAAAAACCTGGTTTTAATTTTCCCCAAACTGTTATAGAACTTTGAAAAGATTGGAGCCTTAAATCATTATATGACTCTACCGACTGGGTTTTATTTTGGATTTTGGAACTAATCCAATGATGAAATATTATAATAGTTTTGATTCCCCTAAGTATCACTGCATTGTTGTTTATACATGTATATTTTAATTTAACTGGACTTTTTTTTTTCTCTTTTATTTTTTATTACTATTTTTGTTGTCATAGCTTTATCTAGAATTTCAGAATGACATAGAGTTGATAGACAAGCTTAGCTTTCCTTTGTCAGTTGATTACATCATGCCTTGCATCATTTTTTTAAATGATATCCTTTTTTCTTCTGTCGAGGAGGTTCTGAAGTTTATCTTATTTGTATTTTTTGTCAAATTGTGAATAGAAAGAAAATATATTTTAAAATCCCTTGTGAGGAAGAGAAAGATAATGACTTAATACCAGCAACGGACAACGGATCATGATCTTCTGGCACAGTCACTTTAAATAAACTTGATATTCTTTTTAAACAGTTTAAAGAAAAAAAGATAAATAGAAAATGATAATTAGAGGATTGAAATGTTGAATACAGTGATACAAGAATAAATAAAAGATTTTATGTAAAGGTCTAGTGAAGCTTGACCTTCTTTTCTTTCTTGTCACTCCCAGGGCTCCTTGGCCGAGTCTGACAAGATCACCTTGGAGGTGGCTAAGCTGATCAAGGATGACTTCTTACAGCAGAATGGATACACACCATATGACAGGTCAGTGTAAATCACCTGGCTCATTCTTAAACCTTGAAATTGCATAGAGTACCGAGGTCATTGTCTGGGCACAAGCTGCAGTTATGAATTCCATCTACACGTGGATCAGTTCAGTATCTTAGAAAAACCGAGTGTTTTATCGTTTACTTTGTATTTTGTTAGTGCACTACCTATATTTAACATGTGAGTTACAGATTTCTGTGCTATGATTGTAAATAATGGTCATTATTTTATTACTGTCTCTGGTGATCATTAAATAGGAAATAGCAGAGGTGAAACTTTTCATTGAGAAAAATGAAATAAAGCAAGAATCTGATTTTTGTAGAGTCCCTTAGCAGTATTATTTATTTAAGAAAGTAATTTTATTAACCTGTTGTTTCATTGTGCCATTTGTGATAGTAGCATTCACTGTGAAAGTAACATTGTCCTCTTGCTGCTTCAGATTCTGTCCCTTCTACAAGACCGTGGGCATGTTGAAGAACATCATCGCTTTCTACGACATGGCCCGTCATGCCGTGGAGTCTACAGCCCAAAGCGACAACAAAATCACGTACGCCATCATCAGGGAGCAGATGGGACAGATCATGTACAGGCTCAGCAACATGAAATTCAAGGTGAGATTTGACACGTCATTCTGAATGTTGTTTCTTTCTATCAGCTTTGCCACCTCCCCCTCATCATCAGTTTTGTCTCCCCACGGAAGTCCTAAGATATAAAAGTAGGCTCTCTGCCCCCACCTGAGGTGGTGAAAGTCCGCTGCCAGTCATAGTCTATGAAGATCTCACCAAATCGCACATACTCACTTATTACTGAGATCAAACCTGTACACAAAGCCAGTGTGTTATTGAGAAAACTGATAGAGCTAACCTAATGTTTAACAATTTAAATCAGGTCTTGAGCAAATCCACCCACCCAGTCAGAAAAGAACCATTCACTTCCATTCATGCTGCCATCAGTGATTAAATGGCACTTCACAAATCACAGTAAACTCTTCCCTAAGAACTCGTATCCCAAGAAATGCTCTTTGGAATGACACCATTTGCCTTTTGTACAAGAACTGACTCGAAACTAGGCCTGTTGGGAGAACAGAGGCTTGAAAGAAGCCACCAATCAAGTTCCAGGCTTCAAAAACAAGCAAGCAGAATGAACAACAGCATTTAGAAATCGCAATGCATAATGATGTATTTAGTTTCATCAATGTTGCATTTGATGAAATAATCAATGGAGAATAAAAATGTGTCAGGAAACTAAGCAAAAGACAGGCAGAATGAGGAAAGACTAAATTCATACATTCTCTTGTAAATATCCTGTCACCAGAATGGAGGGTTTTTTTCCCCCATTGATTTTATCATAGCGTATAATATATTGTAAGGACTTGATTCAGTTCTTCCGAGATAACCACTGGCAGACGGTTGAAAGGCTTAAAGAGAATGCAATGTAATAGTGTTCTATTAAACACAACTCCTCCTCAGCTGTTTCATTTTCAGTAAATGGAGCTCTCATTCTGAATGTGCACAGATTTATATGTTCTCTATCATTTCAAACTATTTGTGACCACCAGTTTTGACTTTTGGATGATCAAAGATGGTCCATTTTTGACAAACCGTGACAATTACACACTAGATATTAAGCAGTTTGTAAAACTACCTGAAGCTACAGATGTAGATTTGTTATACTAGATGCAACATGATGAAATCAGGCACTCGTCAAATTTTGAGCATTTGGAATTATTGATATCACTGGGAAGATGATTCATTTTCCTTTCTGTGTGTGAAACATTTTTGTTCTTCCTTGCGTAGAAATTGAGATATTGGCAATTAAAGACAGGGGGTTTGGGGGGTGGTGACCTGTTGTTTCATGAGAATCCGTGAGAAAATGGCTGATAATTTTTCTTAATCCCTAGTAATCCTCATTAGGCCATGCCACTAAATTACAATTTTTGGCTTTTAATCAATCTATTGCAGCAAATTTAACTCTGAAATGCATATTTAAATTGATGTAGAAGGAGTGTACGAAGAAAAGCAATTTTATTAATGATTCGTTCCATGGTAGAAAACATGATTTCTCCTGTGACCTCAGTTTGATGAGCACCCGATTTCGTTGTATCGCATTTCATATTCTTTTACAGGTTTTTTCACTCTTTCTTATTGTTTGAATAATGTGGCTGTATTATTTAAAAAAAAACAGATCATATGTGATGACAAACAAGCCTAATAAATCAGACAAGTTACCCTGTGACCTCTAACTGGTACAGTGTACGCTGGCAGCAACTAAAATACCACTCCGGTGCACACCGTGATGTATACAGGAAAAGAGTAAATTAGTTTATAAGAATCTTAGCAAACTAATGCAATTTGTTTCTTCTTTTTTTTTTTTTTTTTGTCTATCAGGATCCCTACAAGGATGGAGAGGGCAAGATCAAGCAGGAATATGAGGAACTGCATGAAGAGATGCAACAAGCCTTCAGTAACCTAGAACTTTAATGCATCACCTGCTCAGCTTTAGTCATTTTATTTTTATATATTTTTTTTTTAAAGCAGCTCATTTGTTTTCACTGAGCCCATCTTACTTTTAACAGCAGGTATAAATCAAAGAAAACGAGTGAAACTAAAAAATTCTAGGCTCAGTCATCATCATTGATCTAAATAGTTTAATAAATGAAAGAATTTATCATTGTTTAGCTATTTCGGTAGACTCCATTTTGAGAAGAACGTGATTTGAAAACATTTTTAGCATAAGTACATTATTAAACTCATACAATTTGTCCAAGCAAATGAATGCTTTTTGCCAGGAAGGGGATCTTTATGTCATTGGTGCAAATGGGGCAACTTAAAAGGGTAAATTCTGTATGCTGTGTGGCGTACCCTGTGAGGGGAAAACATTGTACCTTATACATGCAACTCCAGAAAACAATCCCAAAGATTTGAGGAAAAAGTTATGCTTTTAATTGTCATCTTTGTATTGCAAACTGTAGAAGTTTATCTCCAAGTAATATTCATGGGTATTGTAAAGTAAAACACACTCAATTAATTTTGCAGCTGCCGTTTTCACTTGAAAGATTTAAAAAAAAAAAAATATAATGTCTTAAATTTATACAGGTGGGAATGTGTATTTTGTTCTGGTAAATGTTTGAAATGTTTTTTGGTAAAAAAGATAAAACAAACGAAATGTTTGAAACTTTCAGTGACGCAAGAAAGGAAGAAAATCTAGTTTTTGTTTATGGGTTTATGTTTTGTTTACTGGGATCGTGTGAATGTAACGTGTAATCAATTGTTTGGATTTTGGCTTCTGTGATTTCATTATTTTCTTGTTATTATCCGGAACATTATTTCATGTATGGAGGTGTTCACCTTGTATTCACCCTGAACGTTGCATCATTCTCATCTTTCTCACCAGCATATTTTGTTATTGAATATCATCGTGCTGCCGCCATATCCGGAATCATATTATTATTTTCGTCACTTTGATTATATTGTCATTAGCGCATTATTTTGTTGTCTTTCATTTCAAATGTGAAAAAAAAAAAAAAATGAAGGGGAAGAGTCAGGATAATATTGCGGGCAGAAAATGTCATGTAGTGATTTTCATATAAGCAGTTCATTGTGTAGCTAGTTTTTCTAGCTAGCTTTCATGTCCTTATACAGCTGTGTTTCAGAATGTTATGGGCTGTCTGTATGTCTCACACTTGAAGAGATGAGAAAGTTTTATCAACTGCTGTTATTTTGTTGAGGATTGAGGGCAAAACAGATGTAACGTCAAAGAATGTTGTCGTTGGCCGTTAGATGCTTATATGCGCAACTTGATTTTCATCACAAGAATCAGGCATAGCATAAAGTTATAGAGTTTTCATATAGCCATCCAGAAGGTCCATGACAGGAAAAAGCTTATAACTTGTTCTCAGTCATGATTATTTTGTCTAAAAAGACCTACAAACATTGAATTTATCTATATTGGTATATATGTGGATGGATCAATTAGCTAGTAAGGATTAAAATTTCTGTATTTTTTATGGCTGAGTCCATAGATCAACTGCAGTTGCATAAATTTTGTTTGGCCATGATATTTTGGACTGATCATTTAACCAGAGGAATGACATTTTCTGTGTCCTTATGTGTCGTACTGCCAAGCTCATGACTGGCTGTCCTGTAGAGTTTTTTTTTTTTTTTTTAACAGTAATTGCATTGATAAAAGTTTTTTTCAACAGATGCTGGTAGAAGTAGCTTGAACAAACCACCGATGTTGATTTTTGATGTTGATTGTGGTGTCAATTGGGTACATTCCATGAGTTTTGGTGTCAGTAGCATAGACAGTTTGTGTCAGATTTTGCCCCCCAAGAAATAACAATTTATAACAGCAATCTAAAATGTTAATGAGAGTTATCTCAGATGTAACATAATTAGTCAAGTGAAGTTTTGGTGTACATAATGTTTTATTCTGTTTCAAGACCAAAAAAATAATGTCCGTGTATGAAAGAAGATACATGTATCCTAGCTTTAGCGGTTGTTTCGAGAATGTGTAACAGAGAAAAAGATACCTTAATTATGTCGTCAACATCAGTGATACATACATGTGTATGTAAATGTTTGTATTTTTTTGTTTGTTTGTTTGTATGTTTTTTGTTTTCAAGTATGACTATAGAAGTTTTTCCATAACTTGTGATATTTAGTGGTCAGATTTGATGTATGTGCATATAACTGGAGTCATTGTATAGACAAAACGTTGGTGATTATGACTAAGTATGAAACATCCTGTGTGGAGATAGAACCTTCCTGTTCCTGAACTTGATATCTCTCTTTATTGTTTGTACTGCATATTCTATAAAGAATGTTTAGTGCCTGCTAGATTATAGATATGTATGTAAATGAATACAGCTGATTCGTGTGTTAAGCTGCTGGGACAGAAGTATACTTCGTGAAAAATTTGATAATTGCAAAATATGATTAAGGGGGCCCATTCATGATCAAGCTTTATTGTCAGTTAAGCTCGATGACACACACAGAGCTGACAAGTAAAACTGATAGTAAATGGAAAAATCATTGGCTTGACAGTGATCAAATTTCATCTGATATTTTTTTCACTAAGCCCTTAACCAATAGGTGATGCGTATTGTGCCTGGTGATGTATTTCATCCACACAAGCTGAACTGACAAATAGAGTGAAATGTGAGTGAAGAAGGCCATCAAGCCAATTTGACAAACAGAATTGTCAATAAGACAATGAAACAGTTTAATATTGTTTTTGTTGTGTTTTCTTTAGTTTGGCATGAAGCCCTAATTGACTACATCGTGAAATAAAAAAGGAAAAAAAAAATTATACAATGTTGAAAAAAATAAAAAAATTGAAGAGTTATCCAAAAAATGTTTTTGTAGATTACCTTTCCCATCCCAGCATAGTCTATTGATGGACAAAAGTCTGTTGAAACTGTTAGTGTCAAATTTCTGTGGTGACTTTAAATTTATAATATCCATGTTTTAAGACGTCTCAGTATGGCAGTGTTATTATGAATGTCATGCTGTTATTTTATACACTGTTTGTATAGGAAGCTCATTGCAAATTATGATAGGGAGATGGTTTTTGACATGATAGACCCTGGATACCTCCAGGTTAAAATTTATTTATGGATATATTTTTCTCAAATGCTGACTCTCATATATTCAAACCATGACAAACTCAAGCAGGAAGGCCCTATCTCCAGATAAGGTTGTTACCCTGTACATGTGGTCCGCTGACTGCGCGGAAAAGTTAACTGTTCGCAGATCGGAATGTGTGTAGCTAGAGAAATATTTGATCTCTATCAATGTCCAAATAAATCAGCACAAAATTAAGCATTTTTGGTGTTATTTTATCTGTTCGTGTCGTTCTTTGTGTCGAGTTGAAAAAATTTGTGGACCCAGTACTTGTATGGCATATCTGAATTGCATAACATCACATAGAAAATGTAACCATTAAACTTGTTTCTAAGTGAAAATAGTCACGTAGTTATTGTCTCTTAACTCCCACGACATCACCATATAAAACTTATAAGGTACAGAGTACATGTATATGTACCTTCTTGATTACTTGTTGTAATGGCTTGTTTTCTCATAGTTTACACGTACTACTATTTACTATGCTACTGAGCACTCTGTACAATCAGACTGCTGCTCACTAAACCAGCTCAATAAATGCAATTTGCAAATAATTTCAAATGTAAAGAGATCAACTGCTCCTCCCCTCCCCCCACCGGACCCTCCCCGCCCCCTCCCACACACACACACAAATCTGTGACTAAAGAGTGAGTACATTTTCTTCTCTTTGTCAAGGGGGGGGGGGTGGAGGGAGGAGGACTAGACCTGTTTTGATCACCTATTTTTGCCAGTAATTTTATTGATATGACCTCATGAAAAGAAAAAAGAAAAGGAACTAGGGACAAGAAAGTTTTATCTTTTTTTTTTTTATTTTTCATTTTCTAATAAGTTTGTATTACTGGATTTTTTTTTTTTTTCTGTTTTGGTACCAGTGAGTCAGTCCAGGCGAGGGAGAGAATAAGATTACCCAGCACAAAGTGAGACAAGACCCCCCCCCCCTCCCCCCTCCAGAAACAACAATAGAACGCTCATGAGAAGCAATAGTATCGATAGATTTTATGGGGGGCAAAACGGACAGATGTCAAGAAAATTATGAGCTTTAAAGTTTAGGTCGAGTGTGATGATGTCATCAGCGTCAGAGCCCTGAATCGATCTACCTGGCGACCTGGTACAATGGCGTGTATATTGGTGTGTGTGTGGGGGGGGGGGGGAGGCGACTTGGTGGAGAGTTCCGGCGTCTCCGTCTCAATGAAAAGGTATAAGGTTGGAGTCCTAGGAAAGCTTCTTGGATAGGGATGCTTGACGTCTTGTCTCTTAGATAAAAGTGAAAATATTTCGAAGGCCTAGTATGTGCAGTATTTTACGGCTGTTAAAACTTCGGATGGAGATTAGGCCGCTGTCTAGGCAAAATGTCCACATTTTTTACCCCAAATTTTCTTCTGATCAGCATAAGCGTTCATAAAATTCTGTGTCCGCTATAGAATGGCTGCACACACGGACTCCTCGTTATCTTCATCTCTCTTCTATTCAAGTTGAAAGGCAATAATCATAGAAGTCTATGACCGATCTTGCACGATCCGTTGTCAAATTCGCCCCGAACTTGGGTCACTCTGTTATGATCGTGACTGTATAACTGGGTTATGGAGAAATTTGTCAGTTATTAATGAGGGGTCATATATTTTGATGAGTGACTAGGGTTGTTGTTGTTGTTGTTTTGTCTCCTGATAGTTTTACAACTTTTTTACCATCGTCGGTATCGTGAGCGTGAAGTACCCCTCTGACCCTCTTTACTCCGTGGCGAGAGATTATCTTGCCTCTAATCAAGTAATATAAATAAATAAATAATAAATAAATGAATAAATAAATAAATAAATAAATAAATAAAAACGTATCCTCCTGATCATAAAACAATGGCCCGATGTGGGCGGGGGGGGGGGGGAGGGCGGGGTTGAGTGTTGGGATAACAGTGCTCTACAATGTGTATCTACCATTTTGTGTGTATCATGTGTGTCATTTCTTACGACGAACTCTACAAGAGAAAAGACAAAAATTCGGGTTTACTTCGGTTGTCCTAAACTACCCCAGTGTTTCCTTCAAAATGAGGTAGAGTTTTCTGGAAAACGCCAAAAGTCCTGGTGTGTTAGCTCAGTGTGTGGCGTGTTAGCCCAGTGATTTGTGCTACGGCCTTTGGAAGCAGAGGTCGGTGGTTCGAATCGCAACGGTTGCATGTTGTATCCTTAGGAAAGGTATTTAACTCACAATTTTCCTTAGCCCCACCCATCTGTAAAACGGGTAGGCCTACCTGATGTATATCGGGGGAAGTACAGTGGCGCTGCACTGCGGCGACGCGGTCTGAAATGGCCAAGCAAATTTCCCCTCTTGGGGGTCAAAGGATGGTACTTTTTTTTTTTAAGTGAAGCATGACTTGGGTCACTCTGCCTGTTATGATCGTGACTGTATAATTGCGTTATGTAGAAATTTATCAGTCATTAATGACGGGTCATATATTATGATGAGTGACCAGGGCGAGGTCTCCTGTGTGCCCCAACTGCGACTTTGGCACCTGGAGTGGATCAGGGCAGCAAACGTTTATTATATATTGACCAGCTGACGGTTTATGGAAAGGTTACCAGATCAACGAGGCAGTGTAATCTTCTATACGATCGGTTTTTAACTCTTGTAGAAATGTCAGCCTAATTAAAATTTTGCTCAACGTGTTTTAAAGCAGATTGTGCGATATTGACAAAAATTGGCGATTTTCTGCTTAAATGGGGAATTTAGGATTTTAAATAATTGCGTTTATGACATCTTTGGACAGTTTAAGCATTATTTGTCTAAAGATAATCTGATCTTCTTTAAGTTTAAAATGACTTTAATGTATCGTCCCTTTTTGTTTTTTTTTTTTCGAGACAAAAACAACAACAGCAAAAAAAAAAAAAAAAAATCTGACATAGAACCTCGTTTTTTTGAGCTCCAGATTTGCTTTATCTGCTAAGAAAGTGTTCCCAAAAACTGCATGTCAAAACAGAGTAGAAAGGTAAGGATACCCCCACATTTCCATTCCTTTTGGAACTGCCAGTAACACTGACTGATTTATTAAGCTTATTTTTCGAGATCTATCCAACGACAAGCCGCTAAAATGAAGTCTTCACGGAGAAATCCAAATTTATCCATTTCACAATGTAATATGGAATCTCTGCCTGAGGTAGATACATGTATTCTCTGAGGCTAGATAGGCTGAAAAATGTCCCAGGCTGTAACCAGAAATGTTCTGGCAACTCTTGCGAGATTTGCTGATGCCAAACTGTACTGGCCTCCTCAGTTCCTTTGGGGGATCCTGCTACAGCTTCTCCCTAGCATTTTGCCCTGGCTTATGCCCTGAAGAGGACATTCCAGCTTACCTACGGTGGACGCCGACTGACAAAGGCTTACACTTTCTTATTCCCGTAGAGCCCAGGTTCCAAGCACTCTACAGCCTGTTACACGTATTATGTCAACATTCCGATGGGGACGCAGTGGCTCTGTGGTCTAGCGTCTGCTCATGGAGAAAACAAACCGGGATCGACTCGCTGGTCCTGCATCGGGGGATGACAGGACAGGAAGATCGAAAACCCGCATTTTTTCACTGACTCAACGGTCCCCTGGCTTCCTGTGGGTAGGGAAGCCCGACGTCTAGCCTTCTCGGATAAGGGCGAATATATTTCGAAGGTCCCGTCTGTACGTTGCGCACTTTAAAGAACCCTTGGCAGTTGAAAATCGATGGAAGAGTACGCTGAGTGCCGCTGTCCGGGCAAATTTTCCAATTTCCAGATTACTACCCACAGAAATTTCTCAGCAAAATTAGCAGCTTCTAAAAGTCGAGATAATCATACTTTCTTAGGATTGAAAGGCTTAAAAAAAAAAAAAAACCATCAACAGTGCGATGACAACACTCACATACAATCTAAACTTCCTGGGAAATATACAAGGACCGGCCGTCTGTTATGTTATCATAATAAATCAAGCAACATAATTCATTTTCCATGCGAGTTTAGTTCCAAACAGCAGGTACACACTGCAACAATAGAGCAATCACTCATACTCTGTCATACTTGAGTATAAACTCACATCCCTTAAATAGGAACACCGATGTCTGCATAAAAATCCTGACACTCCAGCAATTTTTATTGGCATGTTTAGAATTAATGATTTATTATGTGACGTCATGTCCTGTTCTTAGGCACCCTCTTTATTGACGTTCCTAGTTGTATTAAGTGGTTTTACAATGTTTATAATCTAACTCGTTTTTTTTTTTTTCTTTGGCAAATTGTTGGGACAAGAAATTTCTGAAAAGGGGGGGGGGGGCGAATGGGCTAAAAGAGAAATAGAGGTGAGAGCAAAACTGAATCCTTTTGTTTTGGTGCAGATGCTGCAGCTTATAGAATGACTGAATCAATTAATCAATAAAGTGCCTGAGTGAAAAAAAAAAAAACAAAAAAAAAAAAAAACGAATGAGTGAAGAAATAAATGTTTGAAAAATAGACTGAATGAATGAATGGCCCAACTAATGAGCGAATAAATGAATGAACGAATGAATACCTGAAGGAAAGCATAAGGACATATATGAATGAATAAATGATGAAATAGCTGAATGAATGAAAAAATAAATGCATGATTAAATGAAAAAAATGACTGTACGGATGAATGATTGAAATTGAATGAATAAATGAATGAACGACTTTACAAATAAGTGAATAAATGGAGGAGTGGATGAATGAAAAACTGAATGAAAGCTAGAGTACATGAATGAATGAAGAGTCACTGTTTGAATAAATATATTATTGAATTAATAAATGACCTAAGGAATGAATGAATGTATGAAGAAACAAATAAACCAGCGAATGAATGAATGAATGAATGGATGGATGAATGAATGAATAAGGAAAGGAACCGCAAAGTTAACAAAGGTTTTGTATGAAACATATTCCCTACGAAAATGTCAGACAAAAGCAACAACAACAACAACACACACACACACACACACAACGATATAATCAAGACACATCTGAACAATAGTTAGAAATATTACTTGTCTGATTTAATCACACATCACTTAGCTTTCTTTGGAAACAAGTAAAGATTTAAAGACTGACAAAAAAAAAAAAAAAAAGATGATAAGGTTGAGAAATAGTGTGATGAAATCTAACGCAATTAACGTCTGAACAGAAACAGCTGCCATCTATTTACATGTATAGGCCTATATATTAGCGAGATTCCTAATAGTAGCATTAGCAAAAACTTTTACGGTGGGCTACGCTAGCTATAAAGTAATTCAACTCTCTTCTTCATCATCAAGCATACCGAGACCTCAGTTCTTTGTTGTCCTTTCTCCATTTTGGGCGATTTGGAGATACATGTATACTGTGTCTGTCATATGAAAAAGGGACAGTAAATCTACCATAATATAATAAGCTTACTGTAGTCATTTCACCGATCACTTGCCCAAACAGATACACTATGAAAATCATTTTGTCCTATCTCCTATGTACAAAAACAGTTGCTAACATAACACATCAATTTTCTCAAAATGTGAAAATTGGAGATAGGGCAACAAAGAACTGAGCTCACAATACGGGCTAGCAATTCATGATCTGTGGTCTAGAGCCAGCCATAAATCAATGAAGGTACAGATCAGAGCAGGAAATGACGTGAGATCAAACACAGGCCAGCAGTCGTTGCTCTGTGCGCTCTCCATTGCAGCCCTCAGCTGAACTGGACACGAGGACTGTTGTTGTTCTTAAGACTTTCAATCCTGAGATGGTAGGATTATCTCGGCTTTTAGATGGCTGTCTGTTTCTGCTGAGAAATTTTGTGGGTAGTAATTTGGAATTTGGAAATTTTGCCCCGGTAACGACACTCAGCCTACTCTTCCTCGATTATTAACTGCCTAGGGTTCTTTAATGTGCGTAGCGTATACACGGGGCCTCCAAATATATTCGCCCTTATCCAAGAAGGCTAGCTGTCGGATTTCCCTACACAGAAAAAGCTAGTAACCTGTTGAGTGACTGAAAGAAATACAGGTTTTCGATCTTCATCTCCTTCCATCCCTCAATGGGAGAACCGGCAAGTCGATCCCAGTCACAACCTCACCTACATGAGTCGTTTTCACTATGAAGCAGACATCAAACCACACAGCCACGTCGACCCTCGCTCTAAACAGCAGATCGTTGTGCCCACCTCTAGTACGTCCTTTGTCAGACAAAAGAGGCGTAGAACAAGGGGTATAAAGAAGAAAACAAACAAACAAACAAACTATTGCGCCCTCAGTTTTAAACATATATTATTGGAATTTTTTTCGACTTTTAAAAATTAATTAACTAATCTATTAATTCATTAATTACTATTGTTATCATTATTATTATTATTATTATTATTTTGGTGATCAGTCTTTCGAATGACATGAAGTAAACATCTTTAAACTGCTGCTCAACACATTTGTGTGTGTGTGTGTGTGTGTGTGTGTGTTTGGCACAGGGAAGTAATAAGACTGACAGAATGATCTCCCATTAGACTAGTCTGAACAGACGTGGTGATGGAGCCAATACGCAGACCTCAAAGCTAACAACATGAAACGGGAGATTACCCAGAAAAGATTTTCAGAGACCAAAGAATGGGAGAGAGGCCTTGTGCTCCTCAAAGACTGAAAGGAAATACATGTAATTAGCTAATCACATCATCTTATTTGCTTTCTTCTCATCATGACTTAATAACTCCACTGACACATAGATCATTATACTGATAAAGCGCATCTATAAAGTGCTTATCCCCTGGACAGTACAGACTCTAAACGCATTGCAATCTATCACTACCCCGACAGACCAAAGAAGACACTCGTAAACGTTGTCAGCTTCCAGGAAGCTGTTTGGAGAACTAATCTCTGTCTATTATTAGTCTGATACCCATTTAAACCTAGGTCGAACCAGGAAATGTGTGTAAAAATTGTCTTTCGTGAGAACAAAATGTTGGGACCAGTCAAGATTCGAACCGGGAACTTTAGATCCCCGAGTCCCCCGGCTCGATCACTAGGCCACCAACAACACAATAATGGTCGTATTACTTTATTATTTTGAATGCAACCTCTCAGTCTTAAGAAAGTAGGATTGACTGACTGACTGACTGACTGACTGACTGACTGACTGACCGACCGACCAACCGACCGACTGACTGAGTGAGTGACTGACTGACTGACTGTCTGACTGACTGACTGACTGAATGAATGAATGAATGAATGAATGAATGAATGAATGACTGGAGACTGGTCCCTTAAACTGGTGCTGCAGTTCGTCGGGTCACCTGTGAAGATTTAATGGCAATCCTTCTCCACTAACTCCTCTCTTCTCTCTGCCATCCTTAGGGTGTCTCCCAACTCAAGCAGGATTATCTTATCTTTAAGAATGTGTTCAGTGGAATTTGGAAATTTTGCCCGGACAGCGACGTCTCTGCCTCCCCTTGGTCCAATTTGGGCCTATCAAAAGTTCTTTAATGCGCGTAAGGTACACAGGAGATTTCCGAAATGTAACTGCTCTTATTGGAGAAGACTAGTCGTCGGATTTCCCTACCCAAGAAGTCAGGGCACCGCTCAGTCTTTGAAATTAATGCAGACAGGTTCTAAATGTTTCCCATCATTCGAGTAATATTCGAACCCACGAAATTTTCTTTTCGCTTAACTCCTCGATAACGGAAATCTCCACCTGGACACGTCCTCGCACCAAAACTCGCGTTTTTTAAGTTCACATCATGTACCAAACAACATCTACTGAGACTTTCTCCTTTGCCATCTCGTTACTACCTCAACCTTTGTACCTATCGCCATCCTCTCTTGTTATATGTAATTAAACCCCCCCCCCTCTCTCTCTCTCTCCCCAACAACACACACTCACAACACCCCCGCCCCCTTTCACAGGGCCAGACTGGCTCGAAAAATCAGCCCGGGAGTTTGTCAATTTAACCGGCCCACGTGGGACATAGACGTCCCTCTACTTCTTCTTCTTCTGTTTCTTCTTCTTCTTTCTTTCTCTCTCTCTCTCTCTCTCTCTGTTTCTATCTCTCTCCCTCCGACCGTCCGGCCTTCTGACCCACCGGCCCACAGACCTACCGGCCCACCGGCCCACTGACGCACCGGCTCATTGGGAAACTCCCAAACTCCAGAGTAGCCAGTCCGGCTCTGCCCTTTCACCATATTTCCCACCTGGCGTTTTACCCACGTCTTTTACACACCTATTAAGAAACTAACAAGTGTACAATACTCTCGAACAAAAGCTCTCAAACACTTGACATTGCCTGGCCCTAGGGCCTTGTTTTTATTTATTTCTACTATATATAAATACCCACTGGCACTAATTTTACTTTTCAACCTTCCCTCTAGCGCTGCAGAAAACAAGACATAGTGAATTATGGTAGGGTTTCACATTGTGTTGTTGCGGTTGTTAATGTCTCTGTCGTTCTGCTATGGCTGTCGTTGAGGTTGTTGATAAATGAATGAATGCATGAACGAATGAAAAAAATGAATAATTACATGAATGTAGAAGCATGTGAGTGAATAAATAAATGAATGAATAAATGTATGATTGAATGGGCGAATGTAATGTCTTTGTAGCTCTGCTGATGCTCTCGTTGACGTTGTTGATAAACGAATGAATGAATGAATGAACGAATGAAAGAAATGAATAATTACATGAATGTATGAGCATTTAAGTAAATAAATGAATGAGTGAATAAATGCATGATTAAATGAGCAAATAGTTGGACGAATAGACATCAGCATTATAATATATAGTTGTCCTTACCTCATTGTTTTTTGCATTTTGTGAATAGAAATTCCCATTGCCATATGTTAAAAAATAAATAAAAAAATTATTAATATTTATTCGTCTCCCAGATATCACAGTTAAAGCCCAAATTTACCCTGAGATAGATCACGTTTACACTATGTTATTCTTTATTCGGAGCAGAATTCAAAAAAAAAAAAAAAAACGAAAGGAAGAGTTTTTGACCAGATGAGCCTCTTAACACTTCTCAAGTTAATGAGTCTTTGTTAGAACGATATTTTACAGCGATTCACAGATGTCTTTCCTTAAACTGTTGTTCTCGTAGTCAATTTTGGCTTATGCGTTGCCAGGCTCGGTTTCTGGCATTGCATGCAGGAGAAAAGTGTTGAAACACGAGTGTGTATCCCAAAAGTTATCACACGGAGAGTCAGTAATAACCAGGTAATCAGAAATTTTTGGTCCCAAGGATAAAAATTTAATTGTCTCATGGTCAGTCGAAATGAGACGTAAGTGGCTAGGCTAGGACCGAGAAATCGGGTTTTGAATGTGATAAGAGCTTTTTTTTTTATTGCAGAAATTGAAAGTGCATTCATCTCTGAACATGATAGCATCGGTCTTACTCTCCATTTATAAATATTTCCTCATCAAAGCCGGGGTTTAAAGGGAGGAGAGTATGTAGATTTATGCATTAGATCGCTGATATAAACTCGATTTTTTCAGAATTTCGTTCATTGCTGGAGGGTCCGGCTTATCTCTTCAAACTGCAATATTTCTGGCTAGAATAAAGCTAGCTCAAAACTTATTTTCACCATCTGAAAGGGCACAGGTATGAAATAAACTTTCACATGATACTAAAAACCCCATATGGTGAATAATTGACCTACGTCTCATTTTGACTGAATGCGAGACAATTTATTAGGTCATTCATTGTTTAATCACATGTACGTGAAACAGATGCCATGTAGACAACAAACTAGAGTAAGTGCTCGAAATACTGACCGCGTTCTTTGATGCATAATTTAGAAGTTCTGTGAAGGACAGAGTAGCACATATTAAGTGGGCAGAAAGTCTTCGTTGATTTTCGGCACGATATTTAATCTAAATAGGCACACACAGCCGCATATTTTTAATGAGCGGGTCAATTTAATCGACAAAGGTAAGACTGATGTGTTCACGTGAACAGCCTGGGTTAACAATATTCCACTATCAAGTAATCGGTCGATAGAAAATCCCAAAATAGCGTCCGTTAACTTACAATAAACAGGCATTTCCTGCCCGGTTACTTCCGGCTCACTCAATTATTCAATCTTGTCTGTTGTAAATTATAGTATCATAATGTTATCGCTTTTTTCTTTTAGTGCACCCCATTCTTTTCTCATTAACATTAAACAACAAACAGGCTACTTTATAAACAAAGAAACAAGCATGTGCGGGTGTTTGATCTACTTCTGTGACAATATCAATACTTGAGATTCCTTGCAAAAGCCAGTTCACTAATGTATTGTGTTCGCAACCATTTTTTTTTTTTTTTATGTAGATGATGTTGCGGACAGCCATATTGCTTTGTCTCGCCCTAGTCAGCGCATGGGCAGATCAGAAGAGCTTTGAAGGGTAAGTCTTTGCAAAGTCTCATACGTTGTATGACCAACAGATTGACATTATCTGTGTGCAAACGTTTGTCATCCTCTGTGATAATTTTCCATCTTCCTGTTTACAGTCTTATCTTGTGACCATTTGGTTGATGAGACATTCACTGTTGATGTCCAGATCTAGATTCTGTCATTGGTAGAGGGTCGGTGCTGTCTTCTGTGACTATCTATCTATCTATCTATCTATCTATCTATCTATCTATCTATCTATCTATCTATCTATCTATCTATCTAT
>JBCAUA010827391.1:0-14386 GCA_038406235.1 Peronia verruculata
AGATAGATAGATAGATAGATAGATAGATAGATAGATAGATAGATAGATAGATAGATAGATAGATAGATAGATACGGCAGAGAGACGAGAGACATAGAAATTCCACAAACCTAAAATCAAGGTGCTACCTCTTATTTTAAAGTAAATGATAGATCAAGATAAGGATAACTTACTGGCTATTTCATAGTAAAATACAAGGGTAGAAACCATCTCTATGAATAATGCGAGTGCAAGGTTCGGTATTAGTTTGTCTTCCGAAATAGCCACCGACGGGTAAATATTGACAGCAAAAGGAAATAAAAACAGTGTCTGGTTATATGTATTACTAATTAATGTGTCTGCCCTGGTATATCAAGTTTGTGCTGAGGGCTTGATGGGAAATGTCACAGTGATCTTCCTCGTTCTTCACTACCACTCTTGTTTCTATGGCAACTAACAAAATACCATAAAGTGTGAACTACAAATGATTTTTCTCTTTGCCAACCTCATTTACCCTCACGCAATGGTAATAGTTTTTTTTTTTTTTTGAACAGGGGTTGTTAAGCAAAAGGTTACTTTATACCTTCTTCTTGAATTTTTCTCCCAAATATTTGGATGAACAGAATTAAGGTTATATTTACGGAAGAAAAACGAAGCTGTGAGGCAAAACGTCATACAATGTATGACATACACAGTCGTCCCTTTTCCGTGTCAATACCAGTTTTGAAAGATCTTTCTTTTAGTTTTGATTTGTAAAACCTCCCTTACCATTCGAGATTTTCATGTCAACATTATTTCTTTCCAGCAAGCTGGTCATCTCACATCAACAGCAGCATAACGATTTGTGCTTTCTCCCGTTTCCTTACTCAAATGAGAAGTAGGAAGAACTCTCGAGAAAAATCAAGAAAAGGCAGATAGGTCGGTCTCTCCTGCTCCCTTCCAGGACATCCCCTCAGATCAAAGATGGCATGACAGAATTTCCTGATAATCTTCTCTGGTAGATAATGATGCTCATAAACGCAGCAAACCAATTGCAGAGGACCGCTGGAATCATGAAGTAGCCCCGTGTGGCCTGTTTCCCCGAGCATGTTTTTCATGTTATTTTGACCGGGAACGCTGCAGCCATGGCCTGTCCAGGACAGGTCCCGCAGAGAGAGAGCGAAATCAATGTCTTCATAGTCTCAGTAAGAGGATCAAGAATAAACCAACCGTACATAACGATTCTTCTCTTTGTTAAGGACGGACGTTTTTCTCTTTCTGTGTGTGTGTGTATGTGTTTGTGTGTGTGTGTGTGTGTCTGTTTTTTATTGGGTAACTTTTATTACATTATGATTATTGAGCGGTGAGACTTTTTTTTTTTTTTTTAAGTGGATAACTTTCATAATGATTATTGAACGGGGAGTCTTACTTTTTTTTTTTTTTAAGTGTGTAACTTTTATATGGTTATTGAACGGGGAGTCTTGGTTAAGGTGGATAAGAAGGTTATTAGGTACTAAACTTTTTCTTTCACACCTTCTCTCGCCTCGTTTCTGGAATAAAAAAAAATGAAGTGCTAGACACGCTATTCTCTGGAGGCATTGTGCTGTTGGAAACATGTGCATCGATAACAAAGAAAAGCGTACATTTCTTTGGAGTTTTAAAATAATGGAAGGTTATCTTTCAGCATCATCACAATGGATGGTTTCCCAAATGATCAAGGAAACACATATAAAGCCCATTTCAATATGTACTTTTAAATACATTAAGACATCCGCTGTACTATTACATTAAGACACCCAGTGGGGCTTTTTTTTTTTTCGTCTCTGGAGAGTTTTGAAGCAGTTCTGTACTTTGCATTGGTGCCACAGGGACAATTACTTTGATTGGTTGTCCTCTCCTGCTCTTTCAGTGCGTTTCATGAGTAAAAATATTGATATTTGGTGACCATGGCCTCTTGCAATATCTGGTGGTGAAGAGCAGAGTGACTACGTTAGTCTGATTTTCAAGCCTTTTCAAGCCTACGGTGGTCTATTTTGCTAATTTATGGGCAATGTATATCTGGGAAATTACAGGGCCTAGATGACTAAGCATACCATTACGTTCTCATACATCGTTTCAGAGCCCGATCGTTAGGAAAGAGGATCTAAACTATTGAGAGAAGGTACATTCTTACATACACGTTAGTCTCCTCCAGTCAGTATATACCTCACTCAATCGCTTTGATCCCATCTTGCCTTAGGGATTCTACTTAATTCCATACCCTCCATCTCTCTCCCCAACAGTGACAGACAATTACATTTAATGACCTCTACAGTACAAGAATGTAGCCTCATCAGTCCCAAATTGGTCCTGTGCTCATTCTGCGATGTTAGTGCAGATGTGCCGACAAATACCCGGAGCTTGTCGGCTGAGGCATGAGTCGTTCAGGGAAGGTTCAGTTCTATAAGGCCATTTCACAAACCCTGTTCCTCTCACTGGCTACACTGTCTGAAACCATCATTTGGGCTGACAGATAACTTTGGAATAGCCTATCATGTGAGCTACACAATTAATTTTTCTCGTGCCATCAAAACAGTTTACTTACCAGGCCTACAATTTCACCAAAATGTCATCATCAAAAGTGAGGATATCCAGTCAATGCAGAATGGGGGACCTGGTTTATGGGGACGAACCCAGAGACGGATTGGAATCTAGTATTACATGTGGATTGGAATATGTAGTATTACTTGTAATATTCTGGATGAAACTGAAGAGGTCGTGAAGGGGAAACTTCAAACTGGCACATCAGATCAAATGATTTTTTTTAAAAACATTATCAAATATAACCAAACACTTGGCAATGACAATTGGGGGTGATTTATAATCAATATGATGCGACATAGATTTCATGCATGCAATGCAAGCTTTTCTTAAATTTCCAAGTGAACATTTCAACATTCTCAGGTTACACTTCATTAAGATAATTAAAAAATAAACTTCTTCATGTCTTCGACTCTATTTAACAACTCCATTAAAAAAAAACACTTTCGTAAAACTGGGTAACAGCATGTAAAAAATTAAAGGTTGACTGATATTCAATCACGCCGTGATACAAACATTACACTGATATTTGAAAAGCTTATGGGAATATCAAACAGTCCACTACATACTGCTTTTATTTATAGATGTGCGAATATGACTTTTCACATTTGAGTTCACTTCTGGGTATGACGGAGCTCATACGTTACCCACTCCAAAAGTGAATGAGAAGAGTTCTGGAATCAGCATTGGCTACTGACAACGAAAGTGAGGATTTTCATGATAACCAACGCTATGTGGGCAAAAAACAAACAATTTCAGGGCTACAGATGTTTCAATAATGAATATCAGCACATTTATTTCAAACAAACAAAATATCTTTCCAATACCTGGAACAAGATTGGTGCTTCTATGAAAGCAAACAAACTGAGTATTTACATATTCGAAAAGTCTGGATTCAGTTGACTTCCTTAATATCGAAAATCTTCCAGAATGGGACTAACACAAAATCATATCTCTCGAATAATTTAAGCTAAAATGATAATAATAATAATAATATATTGTTACAATTCATATCTTTGCAAACGTAATAATAATATTACTAACACAAATAATGAAGAGCATTTTTTATACAGGTCTCATCTCCAAGGGCTCGAAGCCCTTTACAGAACTAAACTGCCTTACAAAGATTGCGCGTCAATACAATCTGGAGCAACAGTATACATACATATTCATAATATGGCATACAAGCATGATTAGAGATACACTCTCATATATATTTTTGCAGTATAATCCAAACATATACTTCAGTATGTATTCATGACCGATAACCTTCTCGAAGGAATGACTGGAAATATTACTCAGACAGGTGCCCGTTAAATACGTATATTATTTTGTACGCGTTGTTGCGTTTAAATGACTTTTAGCTTGAAGAGATGTCAATGCATGCAGGCAACGAATCCCAGATTACAGGCCCTATCATCAGAGCTTAAGCGGAACTATAGTATTTTGATTATTTTCAATATTTAGACAACATCAAGACTGACAGACATCCAAATTTTCTAAAGAGAAATACGGGAAAAAAGCTGCAGTTGAGAGGAAACCTTGTTTTCTTTACGTCGAAGGTTTTGAGTTTACTCTGGTGTTTTGTTTTGATAGGCAGCTTTGCTGTCCTTAATTTTCTTCTGGTCTAGACAGTAAAATTGATTTACTCGAATGATATTTAAAGCTTACGTATAATTGCATCGATTTAGAATCTTGTATTAAATAAGTTACGTCTCCTGCGAGGTCTTCTCCATCTCGCCACAAGCCTTTTAAAGCCGAGTCTGGTTAAAGAACATGTGAAATCTTATGTTCATTCAGCTGAATTTGATTATTAAAATCTGACGCAAATGAACTCACTGCGCTCGAGTCACGATTATACAGAGATATCGAAATGGAAATTATGTACATAGAAAAACATCTACAAGCGTAACCATGGCTAGACTAATTGAAAGGAAAGACTGAATCAACTGATCGGCTTAGCTGGTATTACAGTTCGATAACTAACAGTGAATTGGTTGGATGAGGAAGAACCTGGTAGATTAAACCGAAACAAAGGGGAATTATAGTGAATCCTAGTGTTCTGGGTCACTTTAGAGATTAGACGGGGCTGACTGCCTTTATTCTGACAGTACAGTAGCATAGTCGGGTGTCCTAGTTCGTGAATTGACTATATGATCATCCAACATCGATCAGTCATCCTTACTCAGCCCGGAGATCAATAGTTGTGATTGTTAAAGGGTCAGCACATACAATAACCATTATGATTACGACTGTAGGCTGAAAGACAGAGAGCTTTCTCCAGTCAGTGACCTTCTCGGGGACCCTACGGCTCTTTCGTCGCGTAATACCCAGAATCTTTGTGATGTTGGGGTTTCCTCTTACTTTGTATCATTCAGTCAGCGCTTATTAACTGAATATTGAGCGGATTTCTTTGGACTGAAGGATGCGTGTAATGATGGGGTCATCTATAGGACAATACCCTCTTGTGATTATGTCGTGTAATTTAACTCTTTCATTTCCTTTACAAAGACCACTACTCGTAGAATGTTCGTACATCACTTCAAACTTCGACATATCACCTTTTCAACTTTTGTCAAGCTAAAAATAAAAACAAAAGTTGGCTCTGCAATATGAATGATTTTGCCATCACATGCAGACAAAGGGACTGATTTCAGCACACAGGACACGACAAAATAAACATGCAGAGATTCTAACACCGAACAAGATAAAGTTGGTATTTGGTGGAAAAGAACAGGACCGTAATTGTGTTCTTCATTTTCCGTCTACCTCTCGCTTGATCATGATGATGATGGTATGTAGTGTCTGACGTTCTCAATATACGGAGGCTTTGATTAGCTTGTAATTCCAGCCTCTCGATGTAAAGAGTGATGAAGTAGGTGGGTCGATGAAAGAAACCGCTAATAATGGACCTTTGGAAGTTACGACAGACTTGAGAATCCAACAGACAGCGGGTATAGAAAAAATGGCGAGAGCTGAGACCTAGAATGTAAGTAGGTGGAGAGATAGAGACAAAGACACAAATAAAGAGGCAGACAAAAAGGTTCATTGGTGAATAGCTAGTTGTATGAATGGGTAGAAAAATAATAGCTTGAATGATGGATGGAAAAGACGTTGGATGCTTCGATGACTAGATGGACGAATAGATGGGTGAATGGGTAGATAGATGTATGGGTGGATGGATAAGAAATGAAAGAATGAATAAATGATGAATGAATGAATGAATGAATGAATGAATGAGGGCCTTTGTGTAAACCGTTCAAAAGGTCTGAATAGATATGGAGCGGATCAGAAATCAAATTTATCAAACTACTTTAATATAAAATTGAATATCAACACTTGTATGAATTATTCATACCGGCATTGATATATGCATTACAAAGAGATACTGGACTGACTGAACATTCAGTATGCGGTCCCACTAAATGAGTAACTGCATGAAACAATGCAACTTTATTCGGTAACCTTTCCTGACATTACATCAAATTCTGCAGGACAGATACCTTATAACAGGCAAGCCATAGATGATAAAGTCTCAGATAAGAGGGAAAATATTAAAGGGCCTTAAATTTATATAATAATACGTGAGTGAAATGCTGTGAAGTCTTCATTCGCGGCAGGTGGACAGGATGTTTAAATTTCTTGTAAACATCCCTGAAATAGAGTTAAGTGGGTTCATGCCATAAGTGTTTTTTCTTTCCTCTTTCTTTAATGCTGACATGTCTATGTTTGTCGTTTTCTCAAGTGTAGAAGTAAAGGAAGTGATCAAATAATTGCTGACTGTTTTTTCAACATTCTGAAGCAGTGATTCCCAAAGAGAACGATATTCAGTTGGGGGGGGGGGGTGAATATGAGAGTTTCCAAGGGAGCTTGGAAAGGTTAGGGGACGTTAGGGAAGTGGTGGATGGCTGGAGAATGTCCAGAAGGTGGGATGATATCATTAAAATTAGGGATAGGTGGAGCACAACCTGCTCGCTCGTCCCACATTGCTGTTCTCTAAGTCGTTGCATAAGGCCAACAGTGAAGTGGCTAAGTTTCCCATCAACTCTGCTAAGACTATATGATAAACTTTAAAGTTTGGGAATGCGTGTTTGATGAATATTCAAGAGAAATTTGAAACTGATCCTCTCGACTGGGGGAGGAGGACGATGAGAAAGTCATCGGGGGGCCAAGTGGGTGGCAGTCCGAAAAGTGTGGAAACCACTCTCTAAATGATGGTCTGGGAAAAAATGCTCTCTAAATCCTCCCTTTAACGACCCTGATTTAATAAAGCGTCCAGAATCTTCTTAACCTGCAGCAACAGTCCGCCCTCATTTTGCACTCCAGTTCGTTAATATTCGACAATTATCATAATTTATATCAATATCATTTTTCTAAGATCTCTGAGTTAATTTCCTTTTACGCCATGGTATCTGCAGCTTTTGAACCTTTTAAAACTTTGCTTTCGTTGTTGCTGTTTTTAGACTTCCTGCAACCCATAATCAATACGTTTCATATTCATTGTAGAATAACAGATGAAAGGACTGTTCCCTGACATAATGAGAAAAGCTTCATTTTGCATGCTCAAAACTGGGAAAAAAAAAAATTATATTAAGCCTGCCCAGATCTTCAGCTTCTTAAAATTGTAAGTATATGCAAGGACAAAAAGCTAATTTATAATTTATTGTAATATCATTTTGTAACTGACTGAAAGAACACTGATTAGAGAATTCGCGTTCTTGCTCAAAACGGTCTAGGACAGAGTTCACGAATATTGCAATATGTCGGAAATTTAAATCAAAATTTCTCTCCACATCTGCGCTTCATGTTTGCAGATTTCACAAAATTTCCAGAGTCGTCAAATCAATATCTTTTCTTTGAGACCATTCATAATGGCACTGTTAATTTCGGAAAAACGAAAGAGGATTATTTCTGAGTATCGAATTTTTGTCTGTTTTTCTGTTCTGTCCTTTTGTTTTTTTCGTCCATCTAAAAAGGTTCTGGCAAGCCCTGAATGCTAGATTTTTTTTTATTGCCACCTGTCGATGATGAAATCACTATGTCAGCATTGACCCTTCTGTTTACAGATTAAACAATTATTTTTTACTGTGCCTGGTGCAAATCCTAAAACTGTTATAAGCAATCTATTACACTGATATAAGCTGAGTGCGTACACAAGGCAATATCGGTTCAGATCAGGTGAAGAACGTATCGCTCTGCATCAATCTAAACAACAATGCTTATCAATTGGCTTGCATTGACTAAGAGAAAATACAGCGTTGTGAAAATGCATTGGTAAAAAAAAAAAAAGGACAAAAACAAACTAACGAAGGGAAAACAAATAAACAAACAAATAAACAACAACAACATGAAGAAGAACAACAATAACAAGAACAACAACAAGAACAACAAGAACAACAACAACAACAACAACAACAACAATAAAGGACATCTTGTAAACCTTCCACTACATTACATGCTATATCTACCATTTACAATAGGTGGAATTTCGTTCGGTTTTATTTTGTTCTATGTGTTTTTCCTTGGCTAAACTTTTAATGAGCAAAACTAAAATAGTTGTGCAAGTCATTACGAGTACATTTAATTTGCTTCACAAAGAGCAACAGCAGATGTCGATATGAGCACAGTTAGTTTAATGTTTAATGATCAGTTATATATTCAGTTTCAAACGTGGTGAGGATAACGAAAAAAGTTTCTTCCGCTCCTCATAAAACTGAAACAAGAATTCATGCATTTTCACGAAAGGTGGTTTCTAAAATAAATATTGTTAAGAATAACATAAAACAAACAAACAAACATGTTCAAAAGAAATTTCTGATAAATTCATCATATAATACTATGGTGAAAATATTTTCTGCACGTCTTTCAAGAAGGTATATATTGTATAATGTGTTTCATGAAGTAAAGTTATGTATCTGTCACAATTTATTGTGTACCATGTTTCAGATTTCTGTTCTTTATTCGGTTACCTAAAAGCCACACACACAATTTCTGCAGCAAGTCTGTATCTTATCTGAACCAGTGCTGAAATAGTCAAATTTAAGAATTGTAAATAATTTTGTGGCATCCAGTAAAAAGAAAATCAATCCGCCAGCCAGACAAAAGATGCACAATAAAAATCACCGATGTTCATCAACGCCCATACCAAGTTGACCACAACCTTTTATTCTGTCAGAAATTTCAGAGGTTATAGTGGAACAAACAGGCGATTAAAATCTTTCAATACACTAACTTATTGTGCATATCCGCTAAGATCGATTCCAGATAATATCTTACTCTATTATTTTGTCCGGTCCACCTGAGCTGGAGAACCAAAAGGCGTGGAAAGAGAAGGCAAACGAATTAACAAAGGAAAGATAGACAATTTAAATTTAGCCCTTATTTACGTCATTTCTGAAAAAAAAAAAAAAAAAGAAAAAACCTGTTGCTGTAGGCAGAAATCCGAACACACACACACAAAAAAAAGATGTTCTGAGTTCCCGTAATTTTATCTTTAGCAGGTATTCCCCGAGGATGCTTTGCCATGCAGTTTTTATTTACTACGAGGATGTTCACAATTTTTTTTTTTTTTTTGTAATTATTATTATTATTATTTATCAGTACGGTTTTTATTTGTTAGAGTTCAGGCAAAAGCGGGTAATCTGAAAATGGAATATTAACCCAGTTTATAGCCGGAAGGATTCTTGCATTAAGGTTCAGTTGTGTGAATTCTTTCAAAAGAAAATTCGGAATAAATTAAATTAGGATCGAATTTAGGAAACATATTTGTTCGCATTCTAAAAACGTAGTGATTTTGTCCTTGGCTGTTAAGATCTAGGAAAGGAGCCATGCCAGGTAGATCGTTTTTCTGGTTGTTGTTTTTAAATCATGTTGGTGGAGTGACATGGACTTCTCTTACTGTAAAATATTTAATGGATTCACTAACGAAGTAGCTGAGGATAAGACAGATGTGATGTTTCAGTGTATGTTCAAAAGGCTGCAGTTGTATTTGTTCAGAGGTTACTGGTTTGTATGAAAAGTTTATCGAGATATTCTTTGTTTTCGTCCTCATATTAATTTGTCTATTTTGTTGTTTGCATCAAAAGATCAGACGAGTTTCATGTATGACTGCATCGTAATAGTTTAATAGAATACGTTCCCCATTGTTGAAGCGCATTCTCAATCAGAGGATATTATAGAGCCCTCTAATAATTGTGAGTAAGACAGTTTTTAGCAATGTGTGGTACATTTAGAAGTAAATTTAGGAGAATGTTGATTGGATATAAACTTTAAGTTTCATGTAATTTCGTTTTAAACAAGATATCTATAGAGCGTTGGTGTTCATTTTACTCTAAGCTCTGGATCTATTCAAATAGTGCTTTAAAACATTAGGAATTCATATAGTATCCTCCTAGCAATGAGCATGGCAGGCTTGCCAATCTCAATTGAATGTCAAAGACCCAATGTTGATTTACTTCTGAAAGATAGGTGAGACAGAATTTTCAGGATAGGATTATGGAATTGAGTGATAAAAAATGAAATAATTTATGTCTTTACTTTTTTTTTTCTTTCTTCTTTTTTCTTTGGCCTTTGCTTTGTTTTACTGATTTGTCTTTCTTTTTGTTTTGTGTTGTTTTGTTTTCATTTCACATCAGCATGAGTCAACGTCACCAAGAGCAGTCATTCACACCAAGAGCATAGTGGTATAAAAATCTTTCACATTAATTATTGGTTAATTGATAGCGGGAGAACACTTGAATCAACAGTGGTGCATATACTCTCCCCTCTCTCGATCAAACCCTCGCTAAAAGTTTAATCATTCATACTCTCGTTTCCTGGACAGTTTAATCCTACAGAAACACATGTATATAATGCAACTTTGTCCTAGCTATAAACTACAAAATCATCGTAAATGATGTTAGAAGCTACAGAATATTTTGATGTAAAGGTTAAAAAAAAAAAAGAAAAAAGATCTCTCTACAATTTTAAAATTAGATGGCGATTAAATGTCTTTAGTCACGGATCAGAAGATGTTCAGGTGGTATCTTATTTTAACAGAACAGAAGGCAAAGTTTATTCTTACAAACAAGCGACTCTAGCAGTTAGACAACCTAGGTGACCAAGAAGATTATCTTCATTCTAGATTTGTTTATGTGGCGGGGGACACTGAGGCGCTGGAAATTGTTGCACCCAAATTGAGCCAGGTGAAAGATTAGTGGTGCCTCGGTCGTCAGGACCACACTAATGTACAGTGAGAAAACGCATTTTTCTTCAGAATTTAATTATCTCCCGACCTATTCAAATACACATTTCCACAGTGTTAAGTAAAACTTTACTGCATTATTTTCTTCCTGCAACTTTATTTTGTCAGTAAATATTATGTGAAATCAGGATGAAATCGTAAAACTAAAATTTCATTTTTTTTTTTTTGTAAACTACTTTCAGGAAAAAAGACATGTTGCTATTTTTCGTTAACACGGTCAGAATCATGAGTCGAGAAGAGATTTTGAATGGAAGAGATGAGAGGAAAAAATTAACACGAAAAAGGCTAGAATATAGGCTAATCATCGCAGTTTGTTTTCACGTTGGTGCTAGCTCAAAGAGAACTGATGCGCTGGTAAGGTTTAGCGTTTCTTAGTCATCGCCATAGTATTTCAGTTTATATATATATATATATATACGGACCTAAATATGGCAAGGTAAGCACGAGGAAATGGTTATGTAGCATAATTGTTCCCTCTTTGATTCCATCTTTTGATCATCTCCTTATTAAAAAAACTGTGATAATGTTTTTAGGAATTAATGATAATTATTATCAATAGACTGTACAAAAATATTTTGATGCACTGGTCAGTTTAGGGCTCTGGTCCCTCTTTCATTTATATATATATATAAAAAAAAAGTATTCTCCACGTCTCCGTCCTCCTCACAACAACAGCAATATTTCAGGGGCAGCGAGAATGCTGCTTCAGTCAATGGTATCGGTAATATTATGTCCACTGCCACGGCTCACATGATCACAGTAGTTTATGCTTTCATAAACGGCACAATTACCTTTCTCTTGACTATCTCCAATATTATTAAACCTCTTCGTTACCAGTTTCTCTTTCCCTGATAACAACACTGAGTTTGGCTTGTTGGTTAGCCATTGGGTCAGCGGGCTAGTTTCTTTTAAGGTCATATCTTCGTACTGGTTAGGTAAGTCAGGCCTAGACTTGGATTTCTTTGGTGGAGGTCCTCTTCACATCTCCCTTTTCCTCTACTCTGGTCTCTCTCCATATTAATAGGCGTAGATTCAGATCTAATTGTATAATTTGAGATCAAAGGTTACACTGATCATCGTTACAACTCGATCTCGATGTCTCGCCTCTGATGCTCACTAAACATCTGTTCTGACCCAGAATCATCATATTCGTCACCTTCAACCTTCTCACGCAGCGAAACACTCACACGTATAGTTAGATAAAAAAGGGATACACGAGGGCATATTTTAGACACCTTGGTGCGATTGTTATTTGTAGGCGCCTGCTAAACGATTGTTTGCGTTCTGTATGTAGAGGTCGACTGAAGTTGCAGCAGTAAAGAAACCACCAAAACAGAACAAAAATAATAAAAAAAAAACGAAATACGTATGTTTCATTGCTGAATCCGAATTCACCCAGTAAGCGCGGCTATCTCCCCATATAGGAACAGAGGCATATTTTTCATGACGTATATTTATGATACGGCATACAGGGTTCGGAGAACCGTGGCATCGGCGATTTCCATGCCCTACTTGGAACATCACGCTAGTGCAATTTACACATTTTGTGACGTACCATGTACGCCATACAGGGGACAAAGGGGTTAAAAGGAGTATATTATTTTACTTTATGTGCTAAAGGTACTTAATATGCTCTTGGGCCCTTAAACACATGAAACTTTGCAATGTAATGGTCACTGCCCTTTATGAAAGTGTTCTACATGTGTATTATGAACGTCTCTTGTTGAGTCAAGCAATTCAACAAATGGGCAGTGAGCATTCTAGATCTAAAACCTTATTCCATTGTTTCACTACATCTGTCGTTTTTACCGACATGTCACCCACAGAGCAAACTCAGACCTTTCATTAATTTTTATTTCTGTCTGCCCGGCCAGTACACTCATCCTTTGTTATAAACTATCTATTTTTCGAGAACAGCGATGGGTACTGTTTTTTTTTTTTTTCCTGAGAAGCGCAATGCTTTATTTTTATTTGTTCAATCAAATGTAGCCCTCGCGTGTGATTGTTGTGTGTGGTTGAAAACACAAAGAAGAATTCTACCTTTTTTATTGTCGAAACAAATTGACACGCGTGCACCTGAAATTGGGGGAGGGGGGAGGATAGCAATACAAGACAAAAAGATTCCTCAGTTGTGCGTCATGAAATGTCATAAAATCACCCGTTATTTGGCATTTTCGTTCTAGCCCACCCATAGTCCAGTATATGATGTTTCGCTCTTTATCACAGGATTGATCTAGATTGTTTGGAAGACTGGCCAAGGCACATGGAGTAGTGCCAGATTTCTGGTAGAGAACAGACCAAAAACAACATCAAACACGCGGCAAAAACAAAAACAGGCAACCAGTCAAAACGCTCATTGGGCAGGCTCTCCTCTTGGACACTGTTCTCATTTTGCTGCACTTTCTTACGTTCATTTCTAAGTTTCCACCAGAAGTAGAGAAAGAGAGAGAGAGAGAGAGAGAGAGAGAACGAGAACGAGAGAAAGAGAGAGAGAGAGAGAGGGGGGGGGGGACAAAACCCATGCTAGCGTGCTTGATCAGGGGGCGTCATTACGACTGAGATGGTTTCCCAGAGGTTTTAGACCATATGAGCTGTGAAGAAAAACTGTCCCACGGGTCCTCTCCCCGACGATTGCATTTCAGTATCTCAGCAAATTTCCTTCTCATCACGATCAATAGAAGTCCTGCACATTCGCTCTGTCCTGTTCCTTCTCTTATCGCCCCCTCGTCTATCTCATTTTGCTGTTTCTTCCTCCTTCTGTTTAATCTCCCTTTTGTCTTCCCTACGATCTGCCTCTCCCTCACTCTGTTTTTTTTTTTTTAACTATGTCTCTCCTTCTAGTTCCTCCTCTACCTGTCTGTTCTCACTCTCTGTTTTTTTTTTCTGATTGCCCTCTCTCCTCTCTTTCTTCTTCCTCCTCGTTCTTCTTCATTTTATTCACCTCTGCCCTCGTCTCTTCGTTCCCAAACTCCATGGATCTCTCTCTCTCTCTCTCTCTTTATCTCTCTCTATTTTCTTACCTTCTCCCCATCCCCCCCCCCCAATCCACACCCAAACCCACCCTCATAGTTTATATAAGTCTACGACATTTTGGTTTGCACTGACCATTTCTTCCGCTTATTCTATTCTTGTGCATTTTCTCCCAGTATTCTTGTATTTCTGGGCACATCGCAATCTAACGTTAGTCTGTGGGACATAACTGTCCACCATCCGCTTCTCAAATCGCCTTGTTTATTCATGCCTCTCTTTCTCATTTGTGCCAATCCGCCACATCTTACCATCTCAACCTGTTTTGACTTCCTTAACTATTTTTTTTTCTTCTTCTCTTATCCTCTCTCGTCCCTAATCTCCGTTTCACTCAGTACCAGCATACATTGTTGCATTCCGTGGATTTCACTTCGATGTAGGTTATAACTGACATGTATTTTCGTAGGTTAAATCAATGTTTAGACGTTCGGTTTCCAACCAACAGTAACTCTTTTTTTTCTGTTCGTCAATCTCTCCAAGCCACCCTCTTCCCCCTCTTTTTATCTGTTGTCTATCTATCTATCTATCTATCTATCTATCTATCTATCTATCTATCTATCTATCTATCTATCTATCTATC
>JBCAUA010827402.1:0-14386 GCA_038406235.1 Peronia verruculata
AGATAGATAGATAGATAGATAGATAGATAGATAGATAGATAGATAGATAGATAGATAGATAGATAGATAGATAACACTGGTGTCGGCAATGTAGTAAGTCCATTCATTTCTAAACTGTCAGAATGCCTGAGATATCAGAATACACAACAGCTTAGTCACATTTCTTTCATGAGAATGTCGCAGTGGATGTTTAGACAAAAAGAATAGTACTGATTCTGCGTTCATGACTGTAATATCTACTTTGTAACATGCACTTAGATACATGGATTTTGCATACATACAGCTCCTGATTCCATGTTATGTTATTGTTCTATGACACATGTCTGGTTTGTTAGAACATGGTGAATTCCTTTGCCGTTATATACGTTCCATTTATCAGGTTTTCCTGTTCTATATATGCATGATCGAAGTCAAAAATCTGTGTCTAGCTAAGATCAGGCCTGTTGTCACACCTGACTTCAAGAAAATTGAACCATTTTGCGATGTGGGAAACAAATGAGTTTTAGTAAAATAACACTTTAACGCTGATAGCACATTAACCATTGAAGTGGCAAAATACATGGAGAGCGTTTAAAACGATGTCTTATAGGGCTTACCTTGGAGATATAAGACTACCATGATACGCCTTAGTGAATACTTAACATTAATAACGGATCTTATAACCTAAGCTTAGGAGAATAAATGTGTGCAATTCACCTACATAATCTTCCAAAGTATGTAAACGTAATCTTTGGCATGTAAATTGTTAAGAAAGAGCAGGTACTGGGTTACACTTCCCTCTGATAATGGCATTCTGTCAGTAAAAATTGTTTGTTGTCTGTTAGAATTGATCAGTATTCCTGTTTCAGAGATGTAAATTAATTGTTACTGGCAAAATAAGAAAGACTGAATTTTGATCTCCCAGAGACAACAGATAATTTGTCAGTGCCCTCTGACAATGACATGGTTTCAGTTAGAACTATTTTTCCCATACAAACGAATCATCATTGATTCAAAGAAGTAGTTTGACAGATAGATTTATTGAAGTGATGATAGCGATAGAGATGAGAGAGTGAAATTCTCTTTGCTCCAATCTCTGCTTCTTTTCCAATGACCACCGCAAGACTAAACGTCTTACTTAGAGCAGAGATATTATTATCGTCTTAGTCTTGACCCAATAGTAGAACACAACATTTTGGGAAAATCCCGTCTCGGAAGTAGGTCAGACGTTTTCCTACTTCATAAGATCATAAACACTACTCACTACTTCTATTATTTGGGGGGCATCTTGGTTCGATAGGCTCACAGCGAAGAGTATTTGTCATAAATTTCCTAGCCAGCGTAACTGGGTCGAACCCAAAAGGGAGGCAAACGTACGGCCGAGGCAATGCTAAGGACATGGACCAATGGGATTTCCAGGGATAATGGTGAATTGTATTACCCACTTCATTTTCAGTAGTTTTGGAAAAACCCAACAAACTTTGACTGAGTCAAATAGGTGATTGTGGCCATTAAAAAAAAAAAGAGCATTTCTTTCCTCTTTTTTCTTTTTTTATAATGCAACTCTTGCCCAAGTACTATAGCAAATAAGCTTCACAATTTTTTTTTTAATCAGCAGTGTAAAGTCTAAGGACAAGCTTGACACTGTCTTGATACTTCAACCGCCCTTCACCCCCCCCCCCTCCTCCCACCCCCATCCCCTCTGATGCAAACAATGATTTGGGCAATTCTGTTATCGCCTTGACATTATTTTAGATGCATTGGAGTTTGAGCCTATTGTCCCATGGTGGGTTTGTTTGTTTGTTTGATTGTTTGTTTTCCACTGAGATGAACTAAGAGTGTCTGTGACGAAATGTAGTAGGCTGTTTTTCCTTGAACAAACCGTGATCTTGTTTCAATGATGTTATTGGCAAAGAGATCGTTTTTGTATATGTTTTGTGTCGTACTGTGATTTCAATATTTGATCCTTTCTGTTTTCTGTTTGTTCATTTGATTGTTCTCTCTTATTTTGTTGTTTTGTTGTTTTGTTTGTTTGTTGTTTATTTGTTTGTTTATTTTGTGCTTTTTTCGCCCGGGTTCTCTCTTTCATTTGAGGTCTCTCTGTCCACTCATTGTTTCCCCCTTTCTCTCTCTCTCTCTCTCTCTCCATCTCCTTCATCTGTTGGTTCACTATTTTTCTCTCTTTCTCGTCATAAGAGTTAATCTAACGCATACATAAAATACATACAAAACACACGTATAAAGATATATTATGAATTTTTTTTTAAGGCGTTGTAATATCTCATCCTTTGGTCGCTTTGTTTTTGTCTGTTTGTTTGATTTTGTTGGTTTGGTTTGGTTTTTTATGCTGACTGCTACCTTGTTTTTTACTCTTTCTGTTCATTTTCTGCTTTTTCTTTTTTCACAGAACATTTCATTTGCTGTCGTTTTAAGTGTATCCTAAACTGTTGAGCGCAGAGAGGTAAAGACAAAAAAAAAAAAAAAATTAAAATATGACTTGTCAAACCTCTTTATTCGAAAAATCTGGTCGGGGGCAAATCAGAATTCTGGAACATACATTTAATATTGGTCATTGTATGTTTCAGTTGATATTTCCTTTTCATTTATGCCTTTCGTATGTAACAATAATAAATTTCCGGAGAGGAAATTATCAAATTTCGAGTATTGATCTTTCACTATGTGCTTGCTAACTTTTCTTTCAGTAAAATATTTCATTTTTAGTTTTGTATTTGGTGATGGGATGTCTTATCACAATAAATGAGATTTCTCTGCCAATGTTCCTCTACAACTGAGCAAAAAAAAAAAAAAAATATTAAATCATAAAATTAAGTCACAATCGTTGAACACAAATGACGGATTAAACAGATAA
Organism: Peronia verruculata; assembly: GCA_038406235.1. NCBI lineage: Eukaryota > Metazoa > Mollusca > Gastropoda > Systellommatophora > Onchidiidae > Peronia > Peronia verruculata. The sequence goes on from JBCAUA010827402.1 coordinate 2,849, forward strand.
ACTTAACTTTATTCTTTCATGTGCACAAGATAAAGCATTGTATGCAACTTTATAGCTTGTGGAATATACAAACTCCCAGCATCACAAAGATCTTCTGGTGCAAGATCGAATTAATGTTTCACCTAATTATCTGACAGTATAAAATTTAACTTTAATTTTGTCTGTTGTTGTCGGTCCTACTTTCTTTCTTGAACTACTTTTCCCCGTTGAACACAGTTACACCAGTTGGAAAAGATGATGAGAGTCACAAATGAGTCACAAATACGTTTGTCATCAGGATCGAAAAAATGATCTAATATAAGTCAAATTATGCTGAGTTGTAGGTGATTTTACGAATAGCATCCACACGACATCTTTGAAACATAACTCCTTCCAGCTCATAGCAGTCGCTTGCCAGTGGATTTCTGTGGAAAGATAAAACGAAAATCATCGTTATCTCAAGATAATAGATAGTTAAATAGATGACATTTAAATAGCTCTATACCCGTGTGTAAACGATTTGTACTCTTACATTCCCCCGACAAGACAGCTGCCTCATCGGTCTAGCAATAATATTTCTGTGTAGATACGGGGATCTGTCTTAAGCTGGATGAATGGGCAAATATGTGTACATGTCTTTCACGAAGGACAAAATATCAGCTTAAAGGGGGAAGTAAACCCCTGGAACTCCTGATTCTGATTTCAACGGTCCAACCTCAAGGTCAGAGATCCCACCCATCAGAAAAAGTAACAGAGGTTAAGAAAGGGTTAAATAATTGTCTCACGGCCAGTCGAAATGAGACGTAAGTCGCTGGGCTAGAACTGAGAAATCGGGCCTTAAATGTGATGGGGGAGGGGGGGGGATCAGACATTGAATTTTTTAATTGCAGAAAAGGAAAGTGCATTCATTTCTGATCAAGACCGTATCGCGTACCCTCCATTTATAAATATTTCTTCATTAAGATCGGAGTTTTGTGAGGTATGTATGTAATGCGTTCAAGCGTTCATTTAAGCTCGATTTTCGGTCATTATGTGTGTGTGTGTGTAGGGGGGGGGGGATCATTCCTTGTCTCTTTAAACTGCAATATCTCTGGCTAGAATAAAGCTTGTTCATAACTTTTTCCACCATCTGAAAGCTTTCACGTGATACCGAAAATCCATATGGTGAAAAATCGACATACGTCTCATTTTGAATGGCTTCGAGACAATTTGCCTGGTTCATATTGAGTTTTACCCGGTTTGTTACGTCTATAAGTCTCACATCCAAACTGCAGCCATGATAGAGAGCACAATGTTTAAGTGACAATCAAACGTTGGGAAGGAGGCGACAGCAGGATATAATACAAGGAACGAGAATGGCCACTTACTATCAGACCTATCAGAAATAACATTCCACATTATCATTAAAAGAAATAGAAACAGAAAAAAGGGTTGATTTTCTCGCAGTGAACAAATCATTAACAAAGAAACAAAAAAGAGTACGGGAATCAAAAAGTATAATCGAATTTGTTTTTAAACTGGTAGTCTACATCCTATAGGTTTGAATGAATTGGAAACCTGCCCGTCCCCTTCCACCCCCCCCCCCCCCACCCCCCCGAAAAAAATTCCTGTTATTTTACTGTTTTATCACATTTTAAATATGTTCTGCTAGCATCATCTTCTTAATGCACATTTTGATTATTTTAGCTCTTCAAGTGAATTTTCAGCATACGGCCTTGAATCTATGACATGGAGTAGCCCTGTATGTCAAGAAAGATGAAAGCACTGTTGTTTTTAAACGGTTTTATAGACTTCAAAAGAAACACACACAAAACAAAACAACAACAACAACAACAACAACAACAAAAAACAACAGAAAACACGATACAGAAATAAACATTTAAAATAAGGTCTGTGAAGATAACAGCTTTTGCTGCCCTAAAATTCCTCCTTTCAATGTCTGATTTTATCATATCTCTGAAGTTATCAGTCCTCATTTAAAGTCCTTAATAATTAGAGGTGATATCAGCCTTTCGTTTAGGTTCTTTTTCCCCTTTTTCTCTTTGGTGTCTTCTTCTCTCCGTCTCTCCCCCATCTCTCTCTTGATTCCTTTTTTTTTTTTCGTCTCTCATCTCTCACTTTAATCTGTTTTTGTTTTCCCTTTCTTTTCCTTTCGGGATCTTTTCTGCCCTGTCTCAGTCTTCTTTGATCCTTTTCTTTCTCTTTTCTCTCTCTATAATCTCTTTCTCGTCCTTTTTGTATTCTCCATTTGACTCTCTCTCTCTCTCTCTCTCCATCGTTCTGGCATCCTCACGTCTTTGACCCTTCCCCCAAATTCTTTCCTTGGGCTAGCCGTCGTTAACCACAACTTCCCTGTCTGAAAAAAAAATGAGTGGCCCGTAGTATTGATGCCTGGAAGGACATTTGGAGATAAAAATCACCACAAGGTCAGAATCAATATGGCCAACACAACAGGTCTTCGTGAGGTCACTGGGTTGTACTGCATCTGTTTTCTATCATGTTTTCGATCTTGCCCTACGCAAAGACTCACAAACCGATTCAACAAGACAGGAATGAGATATCATATCCAACTGTAAAATCAATCCCGATGTCTGGTTATATCTGCTAATCTGCACAAAAATCATACGGAGGAACGAGGTCATCTTTTCTTTCTTTGATCTTTACTTTTATTTTTATGTAAAAATAATAATAATAATAATAATAAATAAACTGTCGAAAATTGTGTGGGAAATTTAGTTAGTGCCATATTCGATCAAGTGAACTATGACCTCACTTCATGATCCCACTTTTCCCTCCTTGGTATCTGTGCAAGAGTTGGGGTATGGAAGAGGATGGGAGGGGAGTGGGAGGGTGGGGGTGGGGGTGTAAATTATAGAGGAAGGACGAAAGCGGACTATATCGGGACCATTTTCATTTTTTCAACTTTTGCAAGTATTGATATTTATACTATAAATATGTAACAAAATCCATAAAAGGCACGTGGAATCAAAAACTGGTGAATGTATTCATATGATATTCACCACAAAGCATTGTTGTATAAATATCTGTGTTTTTTACGTACATAAACCAGAAAAAAAAGCATACTATGTTCGATGTTATTCTAAAAATGAAACAATGATTAAATAGTAAAGTCGCAAGAGTGTTTGATCGGAATTGTACCTTCCATACAATCATCTGTTCAAAACAAACATGCTCTCTTTGACAGACATTCAGTTTAATCATCCAAAACATCAACATAGAGGTGCGCACGCTTGCCATGTACTTTTAAGGGGCGGGGAGGGGTAGTATACATAACGATCAAAAACATCACCACATCCGTACTTCAGCACAAGCGTCTGTTCAGTCTGCCTTCAACTTAGCGGCCCTCCTTTTCATATTACTAGAAAACTATTGCAAAATCCTTTTTCCCTATCTTTATTCACCACACAGATTCCGACAAGGGAGTTTGTCCCATTCTTTGTAGTGGAGAACATCTAGGTTTAAATTTAGAGACCATATCACAGGACTATCATTTGTATGCACTTTCCCTCTTTCATTACTATTATCAGTATTTATATTGTCTTTCAATCCTAAGAAAGTAGGCTTTATTTCGGCTTTAAGTGCCTAAAGCATACCTAGTTTGATGACAACATTTTTGGAGTAGAAATTTGGAATCTGGAAATTTTGCCCGCTTGCTGATCATCCGCCGTTTAACTGCCAAAGATTCGTTCACGTACGTAATGTTCACATGGGGCCTACGAAACATAGCCCCTTTATCTGAGAAGGCTAGGGCTGTGCCCGTCCCAAGAAGCCAGGACACCATTGTGTCACAGAAAAAAAATGCAGGGTTTCAATTTCCAAATAATTCCCCCCTGCGGTAGGATTAGATTTTCGAACTCGCGACGTAAGCTTTTTACCAAGGGCAGACGCCTAACCCCGCGGCAGTACCCCCGCCCCCTTACTCTGAACTTAGTTAGCACTAACTCCGAGGAAGGGGCCATCTCAAGTTTCAGGGGACAGTTCATTACCAACAACACTCGACAAGCCAGGCTTAGGCTGTCCTCGCGGAGACCACGTCTTTAGCAGCTGTTTGATCCACAAGAAATGTCTTGGACACGCCAAACCAGAATCTTCCTCTCTTCTTATTCTGTTCTGTCTTACTCCGCTACACTCACATAAGAAAGTCTCCCTTGTTAATATGATTAGTATTATACTATTATTATTTCTATTATTATTATTTGGCATGGCAAACAACTTTATAATCTAACAGACAAAAAAAAAAAAAGTGTAACTGAAATGATAAAATAGACATAGCCTAGGGTTTGTCAGTTAAATAAATTGTTCAAAATTCCCTGTCATTATTGTGCAGCCTTTGCTTATCTTAGTTAACTACGCCTTACCTTTTCCGCTAGGGGCGCCCGGGGGGGGGGGAGGTGGGGGAGCTTAGCATTGAAGACTGAAAACAATGACACGAATACAGTAAATCGTCATCTTCAAAACCAACTGTTTCATGTGTAGTATACAATGTGAGATGGGATAAAGTTTATTTGTCTTCAAAGGAAGTGAGCCATTTTGACCGTCAGCGAAATAACTTCCCTTGGAAAAATCACTAGCGCTGTCCCACTTGTCGGCAAAACCAAGAAAATCCTCTCCCCAACACGCTAGTTTTTTCATGATTAAAATGAACTAGACCAACCCCGCTGGCTTAACCTGCTAGGACTCTCGACCAGTGCAAGTCCACCCTAACGCTAACATGTAGGTCCGACGAGCGGGTGACGAATGTTCAAGATAGATCCAGTCACTTAAATAGACGCTTCCTTTGTTCTATTGCTCTTTCCATACCTACAACCCAATGACATTATTACTCATTGTTCACTCTGTTTGGTCTTTCGCTGTGATTATAGCTTTGAAATGTGTCAAGAGAAATGGATCGTCCACAATTTGACAGCACACAGTCATTCAATACCATATGAAAGGATTGTCAGTCATGGCCTCCGTCTTTCCCAATGATCTCGTCGAGTGATAAAGTCTCATTTCATGTTTCTCCACAGAAACGTCGTAAAGAATCGACCATATTGTAATGAGAAGTCTCACTGAACCTATAACCGCTCTGTCTCCTGCGGCAGTCTATCTCAGTTTATCTCCTGAAATCAAGGCAGCTCGTACTCTTCGTCCAGCAGAGGCTGGAAAACGATACCGTTCTCACTTCATTACCGAATCATGTTTTATGTCTCCCTTGGAACTCATTTCATACAGCCAGTGAATCAACCAGTCATCATATCATGACACAAATAAGTCGATGAATCTAAGTTTGGCTTCTTCTGGGGCTCTTTTACCCATTAGAAAGATCATCTTGAGAAATGAGGACCGACACAAAGAAAAACATATCCCTCAGCTTTCTTTCTCCTTCTCCCCTCCCTTTATTTCTCTTTCTCTGTTTCGTTTAGTCTCTCTTTCAATGCCTACTCCGACCGTTCCTCTTTTCCCTTCTTTTTCTATCATTGGCAAGAAGGCAAAACACATAGATATATACACTTACAAAACGACAGTCTTTTTGGTCTGAGCGTCCTAGATTCAGCCCGACCATTTTATTTGTCTGTCTAGTTTACTCTACCCTCAAATGCCACCATCTAATCCTCTCCAGTGTGCATCCCTGGCCTATCAAAAGGATTAGCCGATGCCTTAGCCCCTAATCCTGTTGGCTTGACTGTGAGGTTTCCCCCGGATTATGCGCTGTCTTCACGATTCTGCTTGTTTGTCCAAATGATAATCCCTTCAGAGACAAGGCTGAGCTAATTTTCCGATCACAAGATGACGGATTACTTGTCAGATAGTCTACAGTTTTGTAAAGTAAAAGAGAAAATCTGATTTATAGAACGGCTTCTTTCCTGAACAGATGCACACGGCCGCCTACTCACGAACTATTGAAAATATATTATCTAGGACAATATCATGATATTATTGGAAAACTTGCAAATTTGAAAGCCTAGAGAACAGTTTTCTAAGTGTACCAAAATATGATTTCTAAGACTGACACTATATCAGTTTTGAAATCCATACTGTCAATGTGTGTCAACATTCTCTGGTATGTGATCTGCCTTGTAAAACCGTATGACATTGCATGACCCACTTTGATTCATTTGCGATTCAGGGAGATCTCTTAAGAAACATGAGCTTAACATCTATCAGACAATGACATTATCTGTAGCAGGATGTGCTTACATTCTTGCCTTTGTTGTTCACGTGATCCTCGTTGAATTATACAGGTTGTCTCTACTGTTATCACACTGTTGGACAGACTGAAAACAACTTGGTATGCTTTTACTTTGTCGAGAATACATTTACACTGATGGCTTACAATCTGAAAATTACTTGTCATAACTGTAGTAAATAGTATTGATTGCCCATACTGTTACGATATTTTTCGATGCGATACATATATTTCCTGAAAATTGCTTCAGTTTACTCATAATATTTCTTTATAATAAATAACAGTGTATATGCATGATACCCAGTAAAATTGAAGTGGCAATTGGGAAGATGGTCTGATTTTGACAGACAGAAAGCCTTTTATCATCAGATTAGTTCTCTCCAAATCAGCATGGGTTTTCTAATTCATGATGCCGAATGTGGACAAAAATTGTCAAACTCTCAGTCACGCAGAAATATCGCATGTAGTTGACAGTCGTTAGATCTATGCAGCTAGCGTATCTTCACGGCTGAAGACACTGAGATGTTTTATCTGATTAGATGAATAATATGATTCACAGAGCAATGAATCAGGAAACCTCTTTGATCCTTTGTTTATTCGAGTGAGAAAATCTCTGCTATTTGACTGTGGCGTTCAATTAGACTGGAAACGGTCTAATCCGGTGGCCTACAGCATGGAGTCACAAAGTGTAAACCATCGAGACTTGACGAGTTCCGCCTCCCATATATTTAATAGCATGCCTTCGTCAACTTAGCCAGATTGTTTGTTAAATGTGGCTTTGAGCGTGCCCATTTATAACTTTTTTTGTTTCTCCATATGCCATGTTTGTGTAGACTGAGGTAGACCGCAGTTTAGTATGGCTGATATTTCGGCCAATGTGAATCGAACTCTTTAGATTCTCTGTTCTAAGAGAGGACGACGTAGAATTGGCCATCGTTAACCTCATTACATTTGTTGTCAACGGCGATGTCTCTCAATGCCCACTCTCATCTGGAATTCTTTATGAATTTAGATTACCGTTCTAGTTGACCTAAGGTCACTTCGGTCTACTAAACTGTTTATGGGCAAGATTGAAACATCCTGTGTGACCGCATCTATACTTTCTATTCGCTGTATAAAGCCAGCGAACAAAATCTAATTTTCACACCTAGTCTTCCTCTCACCCCCAGTGTTAGAAGGAGCTCTGGCAAGAAGACCTCTCCAAGTGTCCACGAGAGACAAATAAGAGGTGCTTGGCGCTTCTGTCCCCAACACTGCAATAATACAATTATTTCGAGATCACAGCCCGGTCTGAACCAACATCTAAATTTAAGCTCAAATAAATGCAGGGCAAGTAGAGGGCTGGGGGAGAGTGACCAGCAAGTGAGCCCAGATATCGGGGGAGAGAGAAAAGGATCAAGATGAGAGAGGGAAGGCAGACAGATAGGGACGAACAGTTCGACAAAGGCAAGTCAGACGAGAGTGAAGGGATTGAACCTCGTGATAAAATGGTTTAACTATGTTCTTTACAGTGCCAGACATTTATTTGTAAAGATAAAGAAGGCCAGGAAAAATGCATCAAGAAAAGAGCTAGACGTAACAGAATTTGAGAGCCTAAACGTCCTCACTTAATTAGAAGCTGTAACTGAATTCTTGTCTTTTTTTTTTTTTTTTGCTTTTATCCTATCTTCTAAATTTCTCTTTACAACAGTAATTTGTGCAGTCCCCGGTAGAAAAGTGATAACTGTCAACCTTCCTAAGGACATTTGTCTGTGACAGATTAACCACAACTTTCAGTGGATCTGTCCAGCACAATAGCCACGTAGCGCCCTCTTTCACTTCTTTCCGTGCACCGCCTACTTCATTACAGCAAGGGTCATTGGTATACAGACCTGAAGTGATGTGCTTTTGTCCGGCCTGTTTTGGTGACTTTAATGCAATCACTGGCAGGGAAACTGACGTGAGAGACTGTCATACCAATGTTGAATGAGAATCGGAAAAGAAGGGGGAAAAAGCACCTTGTAATCCCTCTTATTTTTATGACTATCAAGTCGAAAGTTTTCTTTGGAGCGCTTCATGGAGCCCGGAGAGAGAGAGAGACAGAACGGGATATAGCAGAGGTCATTTTTAAAAATACAGTTTATTTTCTGTATTTACCGACATGTATATGTGATCCTGTGATTTTCTAAGATGTTATTATCACTTGTGGCGAGAATAAAATATTTAACAACGAAAACATCAACGTTCATTGCACATGTAACACATCGCCTACTTTGTGTCTTGATGAATATAGAGATGCACGAATACCCTAAAAGTACTGAGCTGTTAAACTAATTACATATATTAATGACATGTAAAATGTCTGGTGCCAGAGCACTAACGATATAACTTTTATTCCCTAACGTTATGACCTGGGAAAGCCAGGAATAACATTGATGGCAGCCTGTGTACTGCAAATCACAAAGTACGAGGAAATGTTAGAATTCAAAAGCATTAAGGAAATTGAAACATAAACAGTGATTATTAAATAAAAATAACTATTATTATTATCATCACTGTAGCCTCATTTTAGTGTCAATTTGTTTTGTTTTCTTGTCCTATTTCTCTACACCCTTCTCGGCCAGGCAGGTTGTGGAAAACATAGTACTATTAATGATGATATCTTTGTTTTGTGAAAACGGTTCTTGTTATTATTTTAATGGCTTCATTTATGTCAAGAGCACTGGGGTTCTCACAGAATTGTCTGTGGATACAAAACTTAATTTGATAGAAAATTATCGCTACCATATCGGTCATTTTCTGTTTCTTTTTGCCATCAGATCAATTTACTCTTGCATGCTGATGTTAAACAGAGCATAAATAACATAATTCTCTCACAAACTAACAATTACTAATCAAACCAATTTAGTGAGAGAAAAATAAGAGAATATCCCTACTTGATGTCAAGCCTCCAATGTAATGGGTTCTATTTCAACGAGAGTCCAGATGTTATTGTTATTGAGAGGGGAACGTTGCACTGCTACAGTAAAAATTGGAAGTTAAAAATTATTGTGTTCAGAACTGATGACTTCAGTTCCTCGAACAGATGAAAATGAAGCTGAACATGTTCCACCCCCAATTTCACGGTCTAGTTGCGTGCATCACGACTATAAACTCCATAAAAAGATGAAACCCTCCTTTCCCATTATATGATGAAGTTGTGTTTTCATGTAGTGAATTTGTATAGCGAGTAAATCTGTAAAGCAAACGGGTAATTAATTATGACCATCGACCCTCTTATTTACTTTTCAACCGACTTTACAAAAAACAGTTCTATTTTTTGTTATTTTACGACAATCTGTCTGTAAGTAAGAGTGATTGACATGTCAAGGAGAATGATCGTGGGAGGGTTTGACCCCTGACGAATAGATAGAACATTGGCTCGTGTACTCTGGTGTAGCGTATTAAGGCAACGACATAAATGAAGAGAATTAATTGACTTACTTTGGATTCTTTTCGTTTACCCTACTTTGAAAGGTAAATTATTGACAGAATGACTTTATCTTCCGGAGAACAGACAGATAGACAGACATGTAACGAAAGACTGACAAATAAACAGATTTAAAAGTCATCAGCCATAATGTCAGGCAGACTGATGTGCAGACAAAAAATCTCTTGTGTTTGTGAAATGCATGAAATTCAGTTGTAATTTAAAGCTGGACAATACAATCTGAAACAAAAGAAAATGGAGCTGCAAACGAATAATAATGTATATCAAATAACCATACGAAAGAACAAGATGAGTTTGTCTGATCGATTGAAGCAGGTGTCAGATCTCATGGAAAGTTCTATCATTTAGCATTGCCTCACCTGCACGAAAGGTGAGCAAAATATGGTGAAAGTTAAAACAACGGCAAATATAGGCATTCTGAGATGTTCTTATATTTTGGATTATTGCACAGGAGAAGTGGCACGATGAAATCAGGTGCTCGTCAAACTGAGGCGACTGGAGAAATCACCACCTGGTTTTCAACAATGAACAAATTTTTAACGTATTTTTTTTTCTTTCTTCACAGAACCTTGATATATCAATGTAAAAATGTAATGCAGAGTTCAATTTATGAAATACAGTGAGTAAAAGTCCAAAAATTGTAATTTAGTGATATGGACGAACAAAGATTAATAAGGATTTACAAAAGTGATGGGTCATTTTGTCTTTAAATTCAGCGGCAGCAACAGGTCATCCCCATTGTCTTTAATTGCCAGTAGTTCGACTTTTACTTAAAGTAGAACAAAACTTTTTTTCACACACAGAAAGAGAAATAAATAACCTTTACAGTAATACCAATTACCAATAACTTCATGTGCTCACAATTTGACGAGAACCTGATTTCATCGTGTCGAATCTCAATTTTCTTTCATACATTTTGTGTATAAATTGGTTTTCTCTACAGGGTTAGATGGAAATATTTTACCAGTGACAGTTTGGGGTACCTTAGCACCTGTAGGAGTAAATGTATGAAGATTTATAAATGAATATTCAGTTCAGTTGTATAGGATTTCTACATACTGTACTGAAGAATTAACAGAACAGGTTTCAGAGGAGTGGTCGGCTCCTGACACACAGGTTAGCCAGACTGATCAAGAACGAGTTTCATATTGAGAAATGTCCTACATAGTTACTGATATGAGAGATGGGAATATAGACGCAACGGATGATACCTGACTTTACCACTGGAATAGAGGGTCGCTGAGTACTTTTAGCAACTCTGTCTATACTTTTTGTTTGGTTAGCTGTTTGTTTGTTTGTTTCATTGGCAGTATGGGTTACACAAACCATCCTTACTGGGAAAGAGCTCGTCAATACGTCTATTTATGGGAGTGAACAATTTTGTAGGCTACCCTCTTATGACTTCCGATCAACTGCTCTCTTTCTCTCTCTCTCTCTCTCTCTCTCTCTCTGTGTGTAGTTCTCTCTCGTTCTCTCTCTCTCTCTCTTTACCTTTATATCATTATACCATTCTACATACAACTTATCTGAAGGATGACATGATAGAGAGCAATGCAGTGGTGGCTTCATCTACCGTTTAAGTTATGGATGGAGTATTAGATGGATGGATCGATGGACAGATGGATGGACAGACAAATGGATGGATCGATAGAGGATGGATGAATGGATGGATGGATGGATGGATGGATGAATGGAAGGGTGTATGGATGGATGGATGGATGGATAGTTTGATGGATAGGTGAAGGGAATGGATAGACGGATGAATGGAGGGAAGGAGGGAGGAAGGTGGATGGATGGTTGAGGTATAGATGTATGGATGTATTTATGTATGTATGTATGTATGTATGTATGTATGTATGTATGTATGTATGTATGTATGTATGCATGGATGGATGGATGG
>JBCAUA010827424.1:0-14385 GCA_038406235.1 Peronia verruculata
CCTTTCTCTCTCTCTCTCTGTCTCTCTCTCTCTCTCTCTTACTCACCCACTCGGCGCGTGTTCTTTTTAACTTTGCCTAAAGGTCTGTGAGTAAAATCCATGTCTCTCAGATGACTATAGCTTTTGTCTACCCTTTCTCTTGCCTCTCTTTACTGAGACTGTTTTTTGTTTGTTTGTTTGTTATGCTCTTTACTCTTTTTAAGTCTTCTTTTTTCTTTTGCTAGTCCCTTTTCTTCGTCCTCCCTTGTCCCCTATCTCTCAGTCCTCCTTGTGAAGGTAAAACAAACGTACCTTTATGATTCCATTGCACATATACACCCGTGCAACTAAATATCGCAGGTGTTTGTCAATGACGTGTTTCAGAATGAAATCTTTGTCTGATGGCCCTGTCGACACAAAGGCTGCATCAAATTCTAACTATTTGAACTCCGTTACCTCCCTTCCTTACAGCCATTATCTGCCCCTAATTCTGTCGCCCGCTGTTGACATTCCCACATTGCTTATCTCCGCCGATCTTAACAGTTATCTTCTCCTGCCGGGCCAGAAACTCCGAGGATTTTAGCAATAAAAACCGTATTTGTCAGTCTGTGGTGAAATTAAGTCGTTCGTATGAAAATTTTAACACTGAGTTTGTCAAGGGCCAACAAGAACAAAATAAAAAAAAAAAGGGGGGGGGGCACGTTTGTATGAGCCTTGTTGATACCCGTTTTGAACAAAGGTCATGATTGTTTGTATAAGATATCCCACCACTAGGATTGTCTTTCTCTCTGTCTATCTGTCTATCCGTCTGTCGTCTGTCTGTCTGTCTGTCTCTCTGTCTCTCTGTCTCTCTCTCTCTCTCTCTCTATCTCATAGTGTTTTTACGTACAATTTCTACATGCCCTAATTAGTTTCAGAATATTTTGGCATGTCACTGCAAATTGGCAGTTTGAGCGCATTTTCACGTTTTTTTTTCTGTTTGTTTGTTTATTTGTTTGTTTGTTTTTGTTTTGTTGTGTGTGTGTGTCTGTGTGTGTGTGTGTGTATGTGTGTGTGTTGTCCCTTTATCATAGCCAGAACCTATCTCACATTGTACTTGAATATATGAAAGGTGTCACATGCCATGTTCCAGACAGGATTCATATTTAAATCGAAACGCATGGTTTGACGACATTAAAATAATAATAATAATAATAAAAATTAATGGATATACAGTTTTTCTTAACCAGAACTTCAGATTACTGTTAGGACGTTTCTAGACCAGGTGATTCTTTCTCTTCTCCGCCGAGTTATCGCTGTTTGTTTTTGAATTGAGGGTATCAGAGGCGGATTCACTATTGGAAGCTCATTTCTCTCGAGTTTTGGTACATCGGGTGAAATCTTCGACTGAAATGTCAGCAATCCCCGTCAGATCTCCTACCATTAAGAATGAAACGCTAAGAAAATCTAGGTTGAAGCTGGGCTTGCATGACCCAGCAGTTTTTTCTTCTCTGCTACCAATGTATGAAATTCTTGAAAGCAGCTGCCAATGTCCACAGGTCTTGAGAACAGAAGACTTAACCCTAAAGGTGCCAGTTGAGCGAATTTGTTTCAACAGTGTTGGATTATGCACTTTTTACTGATAATTCACATAAGCTTGAGTCTTTCTCCAGAGCTGTAAGGAAACTCGGCGTATATCGCATTTTACCGCACATTTAGTGTAACGAACACTCGTTAATTAGGGAGAAAGGGGGAAGGATAAGACATTGCACTTTCACAAAAATTCAAGAAGCAGCTAAATAGTTGGGCGATACTTGTGACTCATCGTAAAGTACATTGAAAACTGACCTCTTATCCAGCAGCTACTTGACCTGTGACCCCAAGCCACTTCCTGCACACGTTTCGTCATACATTTCCATCAATTACCTTTTTAGTGCCGGGTGGTTGTTTTGGCGGACTCAGGATTAGCTGTTCAGGTTCGAACTATAGAGGATTCCGATGTTTTGTCCTTTTTTTTTTCAAATCCACAAAATAACAGACGATTATTTGATTCATTTTTCCCCGTCCATTGACAGAGAGAGAGAGTGAGCGAGAGAGATTTTGGAAGGAGAATCGAAACACAATTTCGCTCTAGTAAGTATGATATCAGGATAAGCTGCATAGGCTACTCGGCTAGATCTAGACATTGAATGTAGGCGATATTGGTGTTTTTTCATTCATTCTTATAGGTTTAACTATTCTTTTCGGGGAGTGTTCAGTTCTTAGTGAATTCTTGAGTTTTGTTGTTGTTGTTGTTGATGATGATTTTTAGGTTTTTTATGATTGCGTAGGGCCGGCTAGATCTAGATCTGAGAGAGATGTGTACAAACTCTGGGCATGAGATAATGCGCACCCATGAAAATCATGCGTTTTCCACTAGTTATTATCTACTGGTTTTGACTCCAGGAGTATCTGTCGGAACTTATGGGGTTAAAGACTGTAGTATTCAGGTTTAAATGACCCAGTTCCGCCCCTGTAGCCACACCCATCCTCGGCAAACCCGGGAATCCGCCTCAGCTTTGTCTCCCCCCAGTCATGTTTGTCTCTTTTCTCCCTTCGGGACACGCTCGGCAAACAGGACCCCAGGCCATTGTTATCAGTGGACTCTCTGATTATAGCCATCTACCTGATTGTCAACCTTTCTGCCTGGCCAGGTAATTAATTATCTTATAAAAACTCGGCCTGCTCTTGGCGCCCTGCCTTTCTCCCGAGCTTGGTATCAAGTCAATGTAAAGATGAAAGACAAGTGAGGTGGAGGGAGAGTCCCTCGTCAGACAGTGGAACTTCATTCAAAGCATCCAGTCCTATATCGAGTTCTGGTCTGACCGTTGGACTCCAAGGACGAATACGCAGTAAAATATTCGAAATCAAACAAGATTTATTGAAGTTTAATTGTAGGCTTATTCCATTATAACTGATCGAAATTCTTGTGACCTTGACCATTTTTCCCTGGCCGTGAATTCTCTCCAAGTTATTTTGACCTACACTTCGAGCGGACACGTCAGTCGTATCAAATAGCGGGTTAGAGAAACATTTTACAACACTGTTATAAGTGTATCATTCATTTCAGCTTTACTTATAGGAAAACAAGATGCATAATGATTTTCATTTTGTCAATTTCTGAAAAACCAGTGCACGATGAACATAATTATAAGAATATCAGAAATTCAGAAGTTTTGATTTGACTGCATTGTAGATAATATTTACCTTAGCCGAGGGAAGTCAGATTCTAAATGGGGCATCCGAGTCCTGATTTCTCAAAGTCGGATTATGTTCAGGTGATAAGACGATTTGATTTTTCTAGAGGACATTATAATATTAGACCTGTGTAACTACAGTAGTATGCTGGTTAGAAGGTAAAGCATCATGAGCAAGTCTTGGATCAGATCTGCCCTTCAGGTTTGGCATGCATAGACTAATGACTGATATTGACTTGTTGATGGCTGCATAAAGTGGCAGGCAGGAAAAAAAAGGTAAACAGCGCCTGCAATCCAATACAAAAATGAATGATTGAACCAGCGAATGAATGAATGAGTGAATGAATGAATGAATGAATGAACGGACGAACGAAAATTAAAAATGAATGAATAAATGAGTGAACGGATGAACGAAAGAAGGAAAATGAAGGTATGAATGACTCGTTGAATGAATGAATGAATGATTGAAGGAACGAATGAATGAATGAACCAATGAACCAACAAATAAATGCATGATCGAACGAGCGGACATATGAACAAATGAATGAATGACAAGATGGACGTGTGAAAGGGTCCGGAATTTCTCTCCCCCGATCGACCCCACGCCGTGCTTTCTTTTTTCCATGATTAAATCCTTTCATGTGTGGCTTATATTGTCACCTGGGCCAAAAGAAATGCTGATTCCTGTGCGCATTTGATTTATTCTTTATGCCGTGTCGCTTTCTCATCAAAACTCATAAGTCCGAGTGTGAACGGGACATTGATACGGCTTAGTGGTGTTCCGGATAATGGGAATTCTTTAATGTTTCGTTCACTGGACTTTGGGATAAACGGTACATGTAGTGAACTTCACTCAGCCATTGAAACTTAATTTACCGAAGTAATAACTGACAATGTCTGCTTTGAAATATGAACCTGATCTCATTTTTGTTTGCCCTAGCGGACCGTGAATTTGATCATGTTAATTTAATTAATTTATTAAGAAGTGTTAAAAATTTGTTGTTTGTGCATTTATTTATGTGTTTATTTATTTGTTTATTACTTTGTCGTTTGGGTGTGCGTCCTTTTTTTGTAACAATCAGGACAGCAAGACAGTGTCGAAAGGACAGCATTACCATCAGTAATTTTGCTTTATAATTGTGCATAAGAACTGTTATATGAAAGCATAATTATTTGGCTGATGAAAGTTAAAATGAAAAGAAAATCCCATACTCTTTCCCTTTCCACCCCCCCCCCCCATCCCATTCCATTGTCCACCCCTTTCTATGCTCCTTCTTACTGATCCATATGCAACAGATGAATGTCTCCCTCAAACTGATTTCAATTTTGCGCGCCAGGTCTGTTTAAAACGGACTCCCGTTTAAGCGGGAGAGACGCTAGCATTAATAATAACGGTCCAGCCAGGCAATATCGGCAGTCTATCAATAAGCTGGCATATCTTACCGGTGTGACAGTCCACTGTATACGTGGATTAGCTGCTCTGGACAGATCCCTAGGCCAGGTTCGCTGTCATTTATTTCCATTTCAACTGCCCTGTCCCTTTCTTGTGCGTGGGAGAATCTTTAATAAAACAACTCTATAATGCCAGAGTTTCTACATTCAGCCATGCTATGGCAAACAAGGAGTGTATTATTTTGTAAGTTCCAACAAATTATGTAAATTCTGGTTAGTTTGCATTTCAGAATAATATGCAGCTGGCACAGGCTATGATTTATCCGAATAGGTCATAGTCAGTTTTGATGTCTTATGAGACAACGCCCTTTTCACTAAGAAAATATTGTTACAAGAAAATCCCAGTTTAACTGTCAGATCTTTTTTCGGAAATCAGTATACAAACTGCACTTATTAGCGAATAGAGTGACGATAGTAGTTGTTTTTTAACAGTGTGAAAAGTTCCTTATTTTGAATATGTGGGGAAATATTGATGAAAAAGACATTTTGTTCACTTAGGTTTTTATGGTTGTTGTTGTCGTCGTCGTGGTCATCGTCGTCGTCGTTGTTGTTGTTGCTGCTGCTGCTGTTGGTTGTGCTGTTGTTGGTGTTGTTGTTCTTGTTTTTGTTCTTGTTCCTGTTGATCTGAATGACCTGGGCTTTTTGGAGCACCGTATTGTACACACAACAAATGAACCACCTGTGACTCGTCGGCGCGGTTGAACAAAATTGTTTAGAAGAGCTTTTCTGGAGCTGTGGAGAATGAAGATCGTCGTGGCTTTTTGGTCCAAGAAAATCCAACATCAAATGAAATAACTGAGTAGGTGGAATAGAGACCACGAGAGTATTGGTTACTTAAGGGTCCCCATGTTCTGTCTTTTGTTTACGTAGAGAACGTCATGACCCACAAGAATAAAAGTATTGGGGTCATTCAGTAGACAGAAGTAAAATAGGTGAAATGTTGAAAGCTATGAGAAATTCCCAAAATGATATTAGATAGTTTACTCCTGTGCTGATCTCTTTTCTGATCTATTTGAAAATTCATAGCTTTATCATGGATTCAAGAAAAGATATGAAAATAAATACAAGAAGCAGAAAAAATATTGCATAGCATGTTCATAATTATGAAGAGTATTTTTTGGTTGTCTTGCGATTGCATGAAATTGCGGGATAGGAATTATCTAGAAATTATTGTCAGGTCGATAATTAGCAGTTCTTCTAAATCTCGTCAAATCCTCCATGGTAGATGTATATGATAGCTTTAGAACCAAAAAGATACTATAGTTCTTCATTGGCAACCATTGACGTCATTTTCACGGAATTGATAGCCCAGACTATATTGCTATAGAATTGTTTTATTTGCTATATAGCTGATTAATTGTCGATAATACATTGTCTCTTTTTAAAGACCATTCTTAGCCGTGAACAGTCTGAAATATCACTAAGAGGCGTAGAATTTGAAGCATGGGTGTTAAATTATTGAGGCGTGCGATTTGTAAAGGTGAGAAATCGACACTCGGATAGAATTAGAATCTAGTCTTCATGCCAGGCTCTATCTGTACAGAACCGTTTCAGAATTTTACGCCTATGGCAGATCCGTACTGATTGAAATGTCTTGGGGTTAGAGAATCAGCCTGTTACGTTACAGATCAAAATTTGTCCAAACAAAGGGGGTCTCCCACAGCGCTAAAGAGGTCTACAACTCATATCTCTTACCTAATTACATGTGCACAACTGACCGCAATGTATGACTGTTGTCAGTAAGCGGTGAAATTCCTCACACGTCCCTTGGTTTCCAAGGTGTCCTCACGATCGAGACATGACCAATGAGCAGTCAAGTCATGTGGCCCGGTGCACTGTGGTGACTGCTCAAGATGGCTTTAACCGTGTCTGCGTGGTGCTAGAGTCATGTGCCTGCTGGGCGTTCCAGCATAAGTGATGTCAGAAAGTAGTTATGAAAGCAAGTTCACTTCAGTATCTGGTTAATATTACTAAACTCCTTAAGTGATGCCTATTACCTGATGTCTCATATAGGAAATGTAGTATGAATGTTGCAACAATACATTGGATGGATTTAGGACATTAGATATTAACTGTATATCATGATAAAGAATTTGGTGATGTCTGGTCATCCTCCCTCTAATGTAGGCCTGTCATGGACAGAATTTGTCCTCCCCCGACATTCTTACAAATTCATCTCATGTTTTTAAAATTACTTTTGCTGTTTCCTTTCTCCTCGACTTACGTAGTCTTTTTGCTGCTCTTAATGTCAACAACAAAATTATTTCTGTATGTTTTTTATGATAGCTTTCAAAACATCATTCAAGCCAGCGGCAAACATTCTTTGTGCTATCTCTCTTCACATAAATGGAAACAGACTGAAAGAGGAACGACAAAAACCAACAAACTATTGTTATGGGACATCTAGGATTATCGATCTTTTTCCTGAATTTTTTAGACAATCCCCCAAGGAAACAAGAAAACAGATGTAATAAACGGATCCATTTCTGAGCGATGGAGAGGCCATTGAGAGATTATACCCGAATTAATCTTCTTTTGGGGTCCAACGGGGACCTTTCTGTTCCGGTTTAGATGTCCCAGCCTATCCTAGCTTGCTATGACAAAACACTTTTATTATCACAACTTCAGTTGTTCGGAATAAATATTTTTATTGTTTGACCAGACTGCATCCAAAATGGCAGAGTAGCCATGTTTTATCTGTCCCCACCTATTCAAAGTTAACTCTTTCGCCACTATTGAAAAACAGCATAACGTCACTGCACGACAGTAAGGGCATAAATTATTGGTAGCACTTTTGATAAACGAAAAAGAAACTATTTACAGCTCAGGATTTTTTTTTTTTTAAAATTTTAATCATACTCTAAGGATTCTATGGTATCATTCCATAGTTCTATCGGCAGATTTCAGTTTTATTTTCAGTGGCATTATCTAATAGCGCTTACGCTGAGAAGTGCCACGGGACATTAGTTACCGGTACATTCCGGCGTTGCAGTACTTCTTTCTCGAGAAATTACATTTCGTTGTTATTTGAGTTAAAGCGACTTCGCAAAACTAAATCACCACTTTTCAGAGCAGACTTTTCAGAAAATCAGGGCGTTTTGTGGAAATGCTTGGGATTGGGTATTAGGTTTCCAAAGGACCGCAACAAAGAAAGGCAGGGATTTGGTGATGAAACTCCAGTCGTTGTTAATTACTCAGGCCACTCCCCAAGCGTGCCCAGCGCGCAGATCAATTCTGTAATGACGAGTATGCGTTTGTCATTTCGGGGTTCACTCCCCTATTTAGCCAGTCGGCACCAGGCGACAGGTCCGTTCCACAACATGTAATAGCAGAGGATTTGTTTCTCCCTTGCCGAATCCATTGAAAAGTCGGATTTGTTGGAAAAGAAAGGAAATTTATAATGTGAGCAGAGAAGACCAGAGGAAAGAGAGAAAGGAAGAGAGAAAGAAAAACAGAATGAGTCAACAAAACAGTGTCACAAGGGAATTTTGAAAAGTTAAAGTTTTTCTTTGCCTTGCTGAAGAAGAAGAAGAAGAAGAAGAATCAGTTTGACATGTGAACCTCTATCCTATATTCCGACTCCACTTTGGCTAGGTCGGCCTTTAGTCAGGTTGTTGATAGATACACATTTATTGTTTGCCTTTACATGATTTCACAAATAAACTTTTGTACATTAAAATGGAAAGAGAACGTTGAAAATAAAACAAAAACAGAACAACTGAGATGCTGCCATAAGGGACTGTTCTTGGAAAATTCGGTGCTGAAGAAGGATGTAAGAAATCAGTTTGGTTTGTCAACCTCTTTTTCTTTCTGATTCATACTTCTCGTTGGCTATGTCAGTATTTAGATACATAGTTAAAAAAATAATGATGGCCTTTACACGATTGCAGAAATTGATTTATGTATACTTCTCCATCTAAGAAAATTAATAATATTGAGAGCGAAATACACAGTGGTAGCAAGCCCAGAGTTAGCCGTTGTATCAAGGTAGTCCAAGTTCCATGAAGTAGTCTCAAAAACTTCAGGTTTGTTCGGCACTGAAGAAGGAGAAAAATCAGTTCTATTCATGAATCCCTGTCCTTTATTAGAACCCCTCTTTGGCTAAGTCGATGTTTGGCCAAATGGTTAGAGAAGAAAATAATCGCCTTTACATATGATTGGATAAGTCGGTTTCTTAAAAGACTTCGTGATAATCGGCTTTTTAACCGTCCTCAATCTGATTTGACTTGACTGCCGTTATGGTTACAGGATTTCCGGGAATTTAGAGACAGAGAGGGCCATTTGTACAGACCTTTTACCAGAAACGTGGTATTAGTAATACTAGACATTATATTTGGATTAAATTTCCTGTTGAATTGCGGTGAGATAATAATAATACTATAGGAGAGTAGGGGTGCGAGATGTTTTGAAGAATTCGGATGGATGGATGGATGGATGGATGGATGGATGGATGGGTGGGTGGGTGGATGGATGGGTAGATGGATGGAAGGATGGATGAATGGATGGCTGGATGAGTGGATGGATGGGTAGATGGATGGATGAATGGATGGATGGATGGTGGATGGATGGATGGATGGATGGGATAGAAAGATCGACATACTGATGGGCAGAAATTTGGGCCTATATTATGTTTAGATGACTGAAAACCATTGGTTGTAAAAAAAAAATGTTAATCTGAGTTAATCTATCAAACTGGGAATAGTTCGGCTGGTGGTGCTAGCGCCCATGCAGACCAGGAAGTCTTGATGGATGACTCGGCTGAAAAAAAAGTAGAAGAGGCGAAATAAGTGATGGATGCAAAATGGAGAGCTTGTCATTTTCTACTGCAGATACCATCCGTCCATTCTGTACTATGTGACTGCCGTTCTCTTTCCCTTTCTTTCTTTCCTGTTCTTTTTCTTTCGTTTATTCAAAACTCTTTCCTTTTTTTTCTCTCTCTCTCTTCTTTCCGCCCATCTTTCTCTTCTCTTTCATCTCTTTTTTCTTTCTCCCCCCCCCTCCTCTCTCTCTCTCTCTTCCTGTCTCTCTCATTCTGTCCTGTCAATCATTAAATAAATCATTTTGCTTGTCGGCCTCACTGTTGGTTCTGTCTCTAGTTACAGATATCCGTCGAACTGTGTATTTATCAGGTTGTTTGTCTCTCTATCTGTCAGTCAGACACTCTGCCAGTCTGTCTGTCCGTAGGACAATTTGTCTGTCTTTGAGCTAGTTGCTTGGCATGTTTTGTAGCTCTCTTCCTGCCCATGTGTCTTTCTAATATCCACACATTATTATGTTCATACATATCCGCCATCCCCTTTTGTCTTCACATTACTAATTCTTAGCTTCTGAGTTTAATCTTGCTCTCGGTACGATTTATCGCCTACCTTGCTATCTGTTCATCCTAATACATATGTGTGTAGAGAAATATTAAATAGAGTCATCTTTTCTTTTCCACAGACGGCCAGTCTGACAGTACAGAATTGCTCATCTCCATCATGTGCACAGTGCACGGACAAGCGGCCAAGTTGCTACGACGAGGCTATCTTCAACTCTGAGTGAGTACTCAACTCCGGGAAATCAGCTCAATTATTCAGCCAATCTATCAGTTTCGTCAAACATCCACTAACGCGCAAAATTTTGCAAATACAGTTTGATTCTGACAAACAAAATTCTAATAAATAGAAATAGCAACGAACAAGTAATAGAAATTTAACTACTCAGCTAAGGTAATCAACGGTTTGGTCACCTTATGCGGATATCTCCAAGTCAGTCATCCATCAGGGCATATATCATTAGATCAAGGGACGCTGGGTGCATTGCGGCGGATAAATTCAAGAGTCCAGAACACACCCCTTCTCCACGCTGTTGGCTTGGCGGCTCACAGAGACCAAATAATGTCTACATGCAAACACCTAACGGTACCAACTGAAACTGAACTGATATAATCTAATCCATTCCGCCAAATGAGGGCATAAAGGATAATGACTTTAGTAACACTAAGATTATGGTCCAACAAAAAGATCTCCATGTTAAGAATTATGTGTCAAATGGTTTTGTATTCATACAAAGAATGAGAAGAGAAAAACTCCGCAAAGTGTCATGGTCTTCTCTCTCCTCCCGCTGTTATTCAACGGGAAAAACATCTTGAAAAAAAAATAATAATAATAATAATAAAGATCGTGTGCTTAGTCCAGGGTTGCATTGCCCCATGCCTAAAATCATTTGCTTTTCTGCAGGCTAATATCTCTGCCAGAAATCAGTTTTTTTTTTTTTTTTTGCCGGTTTACAATAAAAATGATGGAACAGTGGATTTGGCCTTTATTACAAAAACTGAACATGGTGATGATTCATTCATCTATTTCTTTTCCATTCCTGGTACTTTTTAGAATTATTTTTCGGTTTGTGATCACGAGCAAGATTCAGTTTTCTAGAAGATGGCCAGCTTGCGTGTTTTAACAACAGTGAAGTCATTGCAGAGGAATGCGCAAAGTGCACTTAAGGGACACCACTTGATATGGCTTGATGTCCTACTCTCATAGAAACAACTCTGTGGAGACTGTCTGAGAAACTAATTATGTGCAGACAAGGAGTGACAATAATGCCAAAGGATGAGGAAAATTAGTAGACAAATAAAAGAAATTTGTTCACGCCCTTGTTCAATATCAGTCGAAGAAGCTTTGATTAAACAACGTATGTGACTGTGTGCAGTTATTCGCTATGGCAATTCCACAATGAAACTGTCTCAGTTGTCTGTTAAATCCATGCGCATTTAATTAAAAATTGGTCGCTCAGAACTGATGAGAGTTCTTGTACCAACATATATGAACATTTATTTTAGTAATATAGTGATAACAATTGCTCCATTTTAACACAAGAGCATTCAAACAATTTTTTGTTTTCATAATCCTTGTCATATTTAAAATGCGGTACAATTCACTCTATAATATATTCACAATTGCTCGCTTGAATAACAGGAAATAGACGTTCAGGAAAATGATGCGCCTGTGAAAGTAACTGCTCCAAATGGCATCAGTTATATGACCCAGTTCTTCAGCTTCTTTCACTCAAACAATGTAATATCAGATAGCAAATGGTTTTCACTCTTAGCTATTAAGGTTTTACACTATACGAATATAAAAACATCATTTTGAATGGTCTAATGAACAATAATAGCCCATCGTAAAAATTCAACTTATGTTGTTTTTGCATAAATAATTTGTGCCCAAGGAAACTAGCTCTTATTTTAATTGAAGAAATTGCCACAGTTAGCGACACTCACACTCGAGTTTGGCGTTTACGCGGTTTGATGAAACAATTTCATAACGTCATGCACGGCTTATTATAACGGCTTCGTTCGTTAAGGAGTCAAAGGTAAACTGTAGGTCCTCACATCAGGGCAAATAGTGTTGGAGTTTATCTCAAACTCGTGGACAAGTGGTGGGCATATTGACACACCGTCGTCAACTTTGCAAGGAAACACACACTGGCGGCTTGGAAATGTACGGAAAACCTTGGAAAGGATCTTTGATCTCGCTCAACTGAAGATGAGAAATGAGAAATGCATCATCATGTCATTCACAGATTTCCGTATTTTAGCGCTTTTAAGTGTGAAAATCCCGGCCAGATTTTAGTGTTTTGTCGCTTTACACGTATTCGACAGGTTCTGACCAGACTGTGTATTTTAACCCTTTTACTCAAGGAACTCTGCAGAGATTTCTGTGTTTTAATTCCTGTCGCCATTACACTACGAGAACGCCGATAAAACTGGCCAGAAAGAAACGACACAAGTATACTGGCCATAACTCTAATAATTGTGCCATTTCTTGAACTGCTCTGCTTCTTGTTTACTCCATGTACTCTAATGTAAAGAGTCTGTATGAACCCAGTAGAATAGAAGCTTGGCATCTATGCACTTCCGTGGTTTGGTTTTGCTGATTGCAAAATTTGCCGTAGCCAGATTGGAAAAGGGAATTGATGTCTCAAGTTTGAGATGTTGCTTTGGTAGTCAAAGAGCTAGCAACTTCAGAACCAAGTTGGCTATTGAAACAGTGTTGAGAAAAGAAAAAGAAGGAAAGATGAGGAAACTTTGAAAAAAGGTTGAGAGTTAACATAACTAATACAAAGAAAGATACAGGAAAACGAGAGTCGAACTTAATTTTGAGGACAATATTTGCGAAGAAAATTAGTGAAGTTTTTGGAATGCCATTTGAAAGGTTTTCGGAACGGATTACGGTGTTGAAAATATGAAGATGGAGGGAATGTTTGCGAAATACTTAAAAGCTCTATCTTTGGCACTGAAAGACTGTGCGATTGCCCTAATGCCCTTGTTTTTGTTCAAACAATGATAAAAGAAATTGACTGCGTGGTAGGAAATGACAATGAGAGAACAAACACACACACCCAACGTCTACACACACACACACACACACACACACACACGCACGCACGCACGCACGCACACACACACACGCACGCACGCACACACACACACGCGCGCACGCACGCACACACAAATGCACTGGCTGATAGACAGATCTACAAATAGACGGACAAACAAGTAGAGGGATAATTAGACGAACAAGATTGTCGAACTGAGACATAGACGGATGGATGGACAGACAGATAATGGAATAGTGTGCGAATTAGTAATCTTATGCCACCAGTGTATCTCAGTGTTAATCATGTATATGTGCTTTATCACCTCACCATGGCTTTAAATCTTGTACATGAGTTATACTAGAGAGGTTGCTTACGACTCAGGGTGAACATGTCCTTCATATAAGACAAGAAAAGCAGGGGCGCCAAAAGACACTGAAAGTTAGGGGATAGGAGGCGAGGAGATGTGGAAAGAAATTGGAGAAAGAATCGATTTAATTATGTTCATTTTATTGAAATCCTGCTTTACAACACCACGTGTCCTTTGAAGCACAATTTTTCTCATACATGAAGGTTTTAAGATACGACAAAGACCCGATGACCAGACAGGATTTCTGACTTCAGACGTATTTGCTCATACAAAAGATGCAAGACAACAGTATCAAAAAAATACATACATAACAACACACACATACATATTCATACAACAACGTATTCCGAGTATCGAAAGGGCCCCAGGTATAACACTCTACCCTTAAGTGGCCTTCAATAATGAAACACATTGCTAGCGAGAGGGCTTTAAACAACATAGATAAATTTTAGAATTAAAAAAAGATATCCAAGAAAAACTGTTCAAACTGGAATGAGTTTCCAACTTTAACTAATGTTTTCCACTATCAGCGAGAGCACAGCGGGCTTAATCTACGGGCAGAAATTTACCATCGTCTGGGCTTAAACAGCGTTACTGCCAGTAGATAAATAGAGAAGCCGTTATTGCATTTGGCGGCCGTCGGAACATTTGGCTTGCTGTCTTCTGCCCGTGTCTCTTAAATCACTTTAGTAAACGTCTGAAGGGCGGTCCTGGAAGTCTCAGCGACTTGTGGATAAATGGAGAGAAGGAAAGAGAGAGAGAGAGAGAGAGAAAGAATGCAGGTAGAAAAAATAGAGGAAATGGGAAGTAAGGAAAAATAAAATTGGAGAATGACAGAAAAAGAGAAGTGAAAGATAGAAGGATAAAGGGACACGGATAGAAAGAAAGAGGGACAAATGATGACAGAAGATGGTGAAACAGATGAGAAAATAGGGGAAAAGAGGCTAAAAAAAAAAAAGAGTAGAGGGAGGAGAAAGAGAAAGAACGGAAGGAAAGAAGGAAAGAAAGAAA
>JBCAUA010827435.1:0-14382 GCA_038406235.1 Peronia verruculata
CCCCCCCCCCCCCCCCCCCCCCCCCCCCCCCCCCCCCCCCAAGAGACATGAATGAAGAGGACAAAAATGTGGAAAACATGACTATAAGACGCTTGACTAGCTCAATCCCATCAGTTTGTTCCCGCTGTGGTACTGAAGTATATTATCTACTACTCTCCACTTCTTTGATCTATTACTAAGCAAATGAATGCATAGCTTATGCCAAAGTAGAATTCTCTTTCAGACCTCACTAACTCCCGATCCTGAGGTGAAGGCAAGTGTTCTCCCTGCCCATTCCTACTCCTCTCCCTACCCCCTCCGCCCCCTACTTACAAACTCTCCTCTACCTATCTGCAGCAATGTGCATGTTCTGCCTTTGCCCATCTAAACAATTTGATGCTATCACTCCTAATTTAATTTCTCTTCTCTCTCATCAATCAAACAACCAAGCAGTCAGACACGTGGTAGATAACCAATATGACCTGTCCATGTGTACCTGGACATTTATGTAGCACAGAAAAAAGTTTCAGCTTGAGTCACAATCTCTGTTTAAATTTGATTGTAAAGCTGTCTATATTAAACATCTATTATTTTAAAATCATAATGACGCATAAGCCTGGCTAGGACTATAGTCTGTGCCAGGCCAGCACAAACTGTGTATAAGAAAATCGGTATCCCTCTAGCCCTCCTTTCGCCACACGTTTATAGCTCTCCTGGTTCTAAGTGGGAGAACAAATGACCATTAGACTGCAGGACTGGGAGAAACTGACCACAGCGTGAGAGGCAACTCACATGAGAACACAGGGAAGCCAAAATTAAATCACCGACAATTCTAAGGTGGTGAGAGTGAATCCATGAGAGCGACACTGTGACATATTCGAATGATTTATGTAAGGGCAGGCCGGTGGTGTAGATAGTTAAGTCTACAAGTCTGGAGGCAAATTGGTGGGGTGTCGGGGATTCTGCGATGACATTACTGTTGACGTTTAAAAAAAAAAAAACGATAGATAAATATGCTTTAACATGACAGAACGTGAGTACCAAGTGTCTACAGTGCGTGCACCATTTGGAAGAAAAGTCCAGTGCAAAGTATGGCGGGCGAGTCTTTGACCGGATAAGCCGGTTGGTACTTCTAAGACTAAGGAGAGAACAGATTACGTCATTCTTGTCGAGAAATACCAAACCCTATCTTCGGCGGATGGCTGATTTCGAAGACAATGATATTATGAGACGCGACACGATGAAATCAGACGCTCGTCAAATTTTGAGCACATGGAGTTATTGATATCACTGTGAAGATTATTCATTTCCCTTTAAGTCTGTGGAAAAAGTATTGGTCTACCTTAAGTAGAGTTTGAGATATTGGCAATTAAAGACGATGGCGGTGATAGGTTGCTGCAGCTGAAATTAGCGAGAAAATGGCCGATCACTTTCGTAAATCCTTCTTTACCTTTATTAGGCCATGCCAGTAAATTACAATTTTGGGCCTTTGCTCGCTCTATTTCAGTCTGTTGAACTCTGAAACACATTTTTGGATTGATATAGAAGGGTTTGGTGAAGATAGAGCACCATCAAGACCAAACACTTTGGGGGCCTTTGAAGATGTATAACCTATTCGAAGTATCTTTAATTTTCGTCAAACAGTCTAATCTACCCTTCACACAATTCGAGTTGAAGCCAAGTGGTCTCCTGAGTTTGGCCAATGGACAAGTAGTAACTGCTCACTCCATGAACTTGTACTAACTCTAGCTAACTCTAGCCGTGACAATCGGCTCTCGCACACTGGAGCTCTGAGTAACTTTATATTGTACCATCGGATCAGAATATCAAGCTTTATAATTGTGCAGTGATACATGTCTCTTCAACACTATGGACTCATGGGTTCATTGTAACATCATGCAGTGGCATTTTAGGGAATCGTGGTCAAACTGACTTGGCAATTAATATCCATGCACATGTTCCTGCATGCCTGAATGTCTGCCATCACGGTTTAGTTTGAATGGAAACATATAATGATATGACAGAAAATATAGCTCTTTTCTTTAGTTCATTTGTGCACACAAGAGAGAGAGAAAAGAGAGAAAACAGGGGGGGGGGGAGGTGTAGATAAGTAAGTCTATTACAATACACGAGGACATTAACACTGGACTATAACCCTCAGAATGTCCAGAAATTATTCACAGACTCCTTGTTCTGGCTTTGGCAATATATTCATTTGTTAAAGAAGTGGGGGGAAAATCTCAGTGACTATACAGACGCCCATGGTACTCACAATAGAAAAAGACAGTTATTTTAAGAACGCATCCATGGGAGCCTGGGCTGTCAATGATGTCGAACAAGATATCCTCGGTATTCCACATTCTCTGATCTCATTTGAAAACATGGGTGTGTCTACCACAGCGCGCTCAAACCCCAAGACTGTCAGATAGGATGCCCTGGAATGCTTTGTTCTCTTCTTGTTCCTAATAGGACATCAATTGAATCTGTACAGCCCCAGCATTTAGCAGCAACGCTCTGGGGGGTCAGAACTGATTTGGAGGCCAAGAGAGAAGAACTAACCACATCAGACACTGATGACCCGAAATCAGATAAACCGGACTAAGGCTGTGAGGATTGAATGAGAAGGGCAGGTAACTCAAGACGATGACCCGCACCAGAGGTCAGCCCCCAGCGCCCAATCACAGAAACTCGACTTCCTTGTCAAAGTCACATTGAATTACCGACCCCTGGAACTGCAATCTATCGTATTTCGGCAAAACGCTCTTTTCCTTGAAAGTTTTGTTTTGAGAAAATCGTTGTTTCATTCAGCGATCCCTCGTCCAAGAAATAGCAGATTGTAAAAAATGCTGTTTATCAAAGAACGGGGCAATGCAATAGCTTGTCGATTATTATTCTGGAAAGTTCTGTTGGGCATATAATATAAGTATGCTGGTAAAGGTGTTTAGTCTTAGCACGTTAGCGCTAGCTGAACGGCACTTTCTTTCCATGTCGATTTGGGCGTGAGTCTGCCAGATCATTTGGCCTTGAACGCTGAGAAATGATAGGCAGTCAATTCGTGGGCACTCAGCTGCCACAGCCAAAATACTAGCGTGTTAATAGTATGAACTTCATTATTATCATTACTATTATCGTTATTGTTGTCATTATTCAGAAATTTCTCAGAATTCTCAGGTTGAACTGTAATCCTTTTCAGTCTGTCACACTGAATTATCGCCCGCCCCCTTTCCTCTTCAATCCACTTCCCTTATGAAGAGCACTCTATTCCCATGTCGAATTGGTTCTAAGTCCATGGTCCTGAACAGTGAAAGATGATTGGCAATCAATCTAAGGGCATTCAGTCGCCTCAAACAAAAACTTAATAGTTGAAATCGATTGACTTCCTGCTCTGTTCTTTGACAACCATTGTTATACACATTAATAATAATTTTTTTTTTAACCCTATATGTCCCTGATATCGTGTCTGGCGTAATATTATAGTCGAAATCATGAAGCTAGGATAAATTTCTGTTCCATTCTGTTCAAGCTCTAACCCCCGATCGAGCTCATGGCAGTCAATTAAAATCCCATTATATCCATACCAAATTTTAGAAATTTGAAAGTCGGGTTAGGAAGAGTGGGAATGATAACTTCAAATAGGAGTCTCCCTGAACGCAGAAGTACGAGTTGTTGAACGCATGTGATTGCAGGAGCACGGAATACTTTACCAAGAATCGTTCCTAGCAACAGCATGCAGACTAAGGTGGATCCGCTCTGAGGTAACAACCATACCGATTTGTTGGGACAGGTGACTGTCTTCCTGGGGAGGGCGGAAGAATCTGCAGAATTAAAATTTACGAATAAACGATTTTACAGGAGAACAAACAATGCAGCAAAGCTTTTTTTTTTTTTTTTAAATCAATCTGTTTTCATTTTTGTAAGTTTGTTTGTTTGTCTATGTATATTGGATGATCTTAACAAAGAGGCAAAAACTTAACTGAGGAGATGGCAACTGACATGCCGCTGCCGAATTTAGCGACGATGACCAGCCGAAATAAAGCCTTGAAAGGAAACTAATTCACTGAACGCAAACATTTGTCACTTGTGGGCAATGAATGTACCATTTGTTAAGAAGGTAACTACTGTTCTCCTGAGCTGCAACTTCCCTGCCGCCAGCTGTGCTGCTATAATCCTTTCACACTTGCCGTTATATAACAACAGCCTACGATTGTGATTTCAGAATGAGCAGGCCATCATCTGCCTCGCGGCACAATCTCACATTGTTGAAGTCTACAGCTGGTGGACTGTCCAGAATGCATGTATGCAAGAGTTCACCAGGCAGTTCCCAGAGGGGTGTGCGAAGAGGAAAGAGGAAAGAAATCAGATTTCCCCCGAGGTGACAGGGCAGCTTAAGAGTTCATTAGTGACTGAGCGTTGCCTTGTCTGGTTGCCTTGCTCACTACTCTTGACCCTCCTCTCTCCTTGCTGTACTCACCCTCTCTCCAGCAGCGCCCACAGACTACTGCACTTTGACCAAATATTTTCTCTTATTTTCCTCCTTGCAAATGCTGTTGTGGGGAAAATAGTTTTGTTATCTCTGTTTTAGCCCAATATAGTTCCATAGAGATAATCTCCATCAGGAGGCTGAAACGTATATAGAACGTCACCAATATGGAACACTTTTCAAAATGTATGCAGTTGCTAAAGAATGAAGTAGGTTAGACAATAACCTGAGATGAAAACAAAGCTTCCTGTCTTTGACCTAAAGGTAAAAATACAGTGCTTTGACAAAAGCACCTTTCCCCTGAAAACGATATTTTCGTGTTTGATACTGAGCAAAATGTAATTTTTTTTTGAGTTTGTTTGTTTGCTTGCTCTTGTTGTTGTTGTCGTTCTTGTTGTTGTTGTTGTTGTTGTTGTTGTTGTTGTTGTTGTTGTTGTTGTTGTTGTGTTGTTGTTGTTGTTGTTGTTTCTGTTTTGTTTTGTTCTGTTTTGTTTTGCTGTATCATGTATTTATTTATTTATTTATTTATTCATTTATTTTGAGACTGTCTCTTTGACGGCAGGGATCGTCCTAGTTGAATAAGAGTGAAAACAACTAAACTGTTTGAGTAAGATACACTACCATAACTCGAACATTTTTAAGCAAAACTCTTTCATCGAAGTTTAAATGTTTCCCTGCCGATTCTAATGTAACTTTCCGCAATATTAAAACAGAAAAATCCCAAAAACCATTTTCACGTGTCATTCTCATAACAGCTGCATTTGCTTCACCCAGCGTTAAACGAGAGGTGGCAAAATCTCATTTCGATTTTCTCTAACTGTAGCTTTAAGCGCTAGACGTTCCTCATCGGGTCTTGCAATAGATCGTAAAATACGTGGTCTGCGATCTACGGTCTTGCTCACTCCTTTTCAAGTATAACATTCGGCGGCACCCGAGGACCAGCAAATATGTAAGGCTAAAGTGAGCAGAGTCTCACTCTCCACTGTCAATGCATCTCTCCTTTCCTCGGTCTGCATTCCCTTCCAGCCACTCCTGGGAGTCAGAGGGACGACATATACAAACACTCTCGGGCTCAGGGCTGTGCATAAACTTCAATTACATTTATTCAGGGCACACGCGAGATGTTTGTCCTTTCCCTGTGAACGACAGGCCCAGCAATGAGACGGTGTGGTTAGACCTGCTGCTGCGCTCAGGAGAGGGAGAAACAGAGGAAGCCAGATCAAGAAGATCAGAGTGAGTAACGGCTGAGAGGAGGGCAAAACTATAAGAGCTCTTATTTTTTACTAGTTGGGTACCCCACGGCCTCCGTAGGAGGATTTTTAAAATATATAGTCCTGCGATTAAATTTTTTGACCAGCATGCGCACCTCGATTCTGATATTTTGGTTCATTAAACTGGATATTTTTCATAGAAAACGTGTTTTGAACGCGACATGTGTCCCGCACGGAAGGGATGGCGGACAAAATGA
The DNA here is from genome assembly GCA_038406235.1 of Peronia verruculata. Classification (NCBI taxonomy): domain Eukaryota; kingdom Metazoa; phylum Mollusca; class Gastropoda; order Systellommatophora; family Onchidiidae; genus Peronia; species Peronia verruculata. The sequence continues at coordinate 5,928 of JBCAUA010827435.1, forward strand.
ATGATAGTTCGGCATTTAAAAAAAAAGAATGAATGAAAACAACTCTGTAAATTCAATCAAAATAGAGAGTAGCATATAACACAGTTGGGTATCAGTTGCCCACGTCTGTAATTTTATTTGAATTTTAAATGCCTGCCGATTCCGACCTTATTGGACCATAAGGTAAGTGCCACGCCCCCTGATGGCTCTTATTATATAGATAATCATGACACATTGTCATAATAATGGTCCTTTCTCTCCTCTTTGTTGTCAGTAGAGGTTGAACCAATGCATCTGTCTTATGTAATTTAACCTAAACCTTATGTTCCAAAACATGATCATAACTTGATCTTATATATGTTCATACAGTGGGATGTTGAACTCCTCTCCAATTTTGAAAAAGTTCGGCTCTGACCCATTTCCCTGTTTCACACACTGTAATCTCAATCCATGGGTCTTTTCATCTATACTATCTCAACCTGTTCTCTTCTTCCAAATATGTGACCATGATGAAATTTCTTGTTCCATCCACCATTTTCTTGAACCATTTGTCTTGCGCCCAGGGCAAATGAGTAGGAAGTGGCACTGAGTGGTTTTGACTTACGGCCATTCATTTTAGTCTTTTTCCACCTTTTCTAGCATGAAAAAAAAAATTGGTACCTGAGTCAGAAATATGTTAAAAACGGTCGTAACTTGCCTTCGCCCACAGCTAATTCTGACTCATTTGTCCTGGGCGTAAGATATTTTGTTTTTTTTCAAACAGTGTAAATTTCACCCAGCTTTTGCCATCTGTCATGATGTAATATAATGTGGATGAATTATTTTTCCTCAGAAATTCAAAATGCTAGTACTTGACCACCAAATGCGTACTAGGTTTGTAATTTTTTTTGCCAAGAAAACTATACTAAAATATCCACATTATAAATATATTACAACCTGGGTTTTAAAGAAAATGCACTTTTTTGTTTGTGTGCCACATCATGTATTTGAGATATTTATAATTTTTTAAGGTATGATTTGAACACCCTTCTTTATTTGTTTTCTAACTTCAAAAGTGAGTTTTGAAAATTATGGACAAAGTCAAATATTTTATTTGATACTCTTTATTTTCAGTTCTACAATGATTTGACCCCACTGCTAGTCCGACTTCAAACCAAGATCAATGACTTCTGTTTTGCTCGTAAGACGGAAAAGGACGAACTGATGGCTGACCTCCAGCGAGCCATCGTGAACACACCCACCCAGGCCCCGCCAGTGGCCCCGAGATACCAGGGTGGAGCAGGCACTCAGGCTTCTACCCAAGGTAGGGACTGGATTTCTTTGTTTTATTTTAAAATGGTGTCAGTTCTTCTTTTTTTCAAACTCCGTTGTGATTCTTAAAGTTCTTGTCAGTTGAGTGTGGAAACTTGGATGTAAACACCAGTTTCTTGTGTCTAGGAACATTTAAGTTCTAGTCTAGTTAGAAAAATTTGTACTCAAGTGTAGTCACTGTTTCGTTGCATACTCTGTTGTGAGGTGTGAATTTATTTTGTGTGTAAATCTATTGTACATTCACATAAGGAGATTGCTTTTGTCCAGGAATTCAGTGATGAGCTACTTTCCTACTCACATAAAAAAAAAAAAAATGAAAACGTTTGTATACTTGATCTTTGTTTATCATTAATTTTTTTTTTTTTTAAATTTTCAAAGTTTCTGACCTGACACAGTGCAGGATATTTGTTAGTTTAGAAAACAGAGAAGATGTTGCAGCAGCAAATTGGTTGGCAAGAGAAAAAAAAAAAAATGTTGGTTAAAAAATAAAAAAAAAGACTAAAAATAGCGAGAAATTCCTGAATAAGAGCAAATAATATCTTTCCTCAATTTGACATTGTCACTTTGCCAATGTTTGTTACTTTATTCTTCAATTCTCATTTATTTTGAGATTATCTACACATCTTCATAAACCTCGCTTTAACATTGTTCCAAGGCAGCTTGGAATTTTTTATGGTCACAGGCACAGTTTTGTAAACATGGCTGAAGCAGCAAGATTTTTTTTATCTAAAGACTATCATGATGCGATTAATGAAAGTGGAAGACAAACAGTAAGGGCAGAAGTTACAATGAGATTTTAGTTCAATTTTTCTTTTTCCCTTTTTTTTTTTTTTCTGCTCTAAGTGAGTGAAATATAAGCAAAACTCCTGTTTCAATTTATGTGGGCGGAAAATAGTCACTTGATCATTAATTAGATGAAATGGTTAGCAAAGCAAATGGAAAATCATCTCTCCCTTACAAATGTCAGGCCTGCTTCTATAAATAATGGACAATAATCTTTTGACCATAGCACAACTTTTTTTTTAATCAACTAACTCTGTCTGAACTAATGTGACAACTTGTGTGAGGCATTTTGGTGTGTGCTACTCTCAACTCCTGACACTTTATCCATTTTTGTTTTGTTTTTTTAATGCTTGCAAGAAGCAACAAGGGAAAATTGTCTGAAATAATCTCTATATATATAATCGATATGTAGCTTGGCTTGTTCTAATGCTGTTAATGATAGCGTGAATATTTCTTGAGGTTTGCTCATTTTTTTTTATGTATAATTAAGGTGGAAAATACCTCAAGTAATTTATTAATTTTTTAATTTTTTTTTTTACGTCCCAAGAGTTTTTTATTTTTTATATTTTTATTCTTAATTCATAAATAATTAATTATTAGGGGTGTCAATTTCCTACTTTAGTATGATTTCCTACTTTTTGGCTGTCAGTAATTTCTTTGTTGGCTGGAAATCTGCTGTTATTTACCATTAACGTACTTCATTTTTACATGTTGCTAAAGAAAATGCCAGGAACTTTTCCCACTTTTTTTATGTAGGCAGATTGACATCCCTGAATTATTATCCGCATTACTTTTTTATGGCAAAATATTTCATCTGTTGTATGTGTGAGTTTGTCGGTTAGTTGTCTCTGAATAGTGAAGAGTGATTCCTAATTGTTTTTCGTTTTTTTTTATGTGGAAAGTGCTGGCAAAAGATCAAATGAATGAAAGCATTTAAAATAGTCCAGACATTAATAGCAGTAACTTTTCCACAGATCTTAGATGATCAGACAACAAAACTGTATTTTAAAATACTTTCCTTATTAATATAAGTGTTTAGGCATCTCTGGAAAATTATTATAGCGATAGCCATTGCATTTTTTTCATGTTAAATTTGTACGTGTGTGTGTGTGTTTTTTTTGTTTTGTTTTTTTTTCTCTGCTGAACAACTGCTGACGTGAAGAATTTTGAGGATTAGTTTTGGTATGACAGGATTTGATCAGACCTTGTAGTACTGAATGCCTACATTGTATAGTGGACATGAAAAGCTGAATATTTGCATAACAGGTTTAGAATTTGTTCAGTGATAGTTGTTTTCTAGAATTTTGCTGACACATAGAGCGGACATGAATTTTTACAATTAATATTGAAAGAGTTAATGGGTTGGCATCAGAGCATGCAAATCAACACAGGAATTTAAAGTTCCTGTTTTAGCAGGATATAGAACTTTGTCTGAGAGCAAAGTCTTTGCAGGTCCATAAGTTCTGAATTTTTCTCTCTGCAAAAGAACTGTTACTTCGACATGCTATTGGAAGCATGTCGTGTAAGAAACTGGAGCATGAAATGTTTTTCTACTTTCCTTGGAAACAACTGGACTCCTCAAACTTACAGCAAGAGTTTTATAAGGTCTGGTCAGACTGGATTGACAGGGAAACATTACTTTTTTTTTTTTTTTTTCTGTTTCGAAGTTTCACTTATGTTGACTCCTTGTTCACTGTTTTGCTTTGTTTTGGGAATACCCCAGTCTACTGTCCCTCTCTGGAAATTCCCTGTGGATGTGATCACTGCTTGTTAAAATCCCTGGACATTTGGTTGTGGTCCATCGAAATCTTATACACAACCATCATCATTAAACAATATATGACATGACTGTTTTTATGGTCACATCACAGACGAGGTAACACCCACCACTGGCTCCAGAGTTCCCCCGCCACGCCCACCCCCTCCATCAGTCCCCTCTGGGGCTGGAGCAGGTGGTACGGCACCAGCAGCATCAGCAGCATCTGGTAAAGTTCCCTTCTTCTTCTTTTCTCATTATTTACATTTTTTTTTTTTTCCCCTGAATTTTTCTGATTTCAGCCAAACTGAGTCTGGCGTGTGGTCTTCCTGTTTTCGCTTATGATTGAGTGTGTCAGATTTGTTTTGATTTTGTTTGTTCATGGTTGTTGTTGTTTTTCAGGGGGGCTTTTTTGAAGTTCCAGCTGAACCATGAGCTGAATTTTTTCGTACTTCATTGAACATTTTTGAATTATTTTTTTTTAAATTTGTGATTTTAATGCCAAACCATACATAATAATAATGAACGGGGCAGCAACGAAGACATAAACATGTTAAATCAGGACCTACTGTATGTTTTGCATGGGCCCACACCTGACAATGCAGAGATTAGTGAGAGATGTGGGCAAATTGGTGATTCAGTGAGCCCCAACAGTTGCAGTCAGGCTGATGTGGTGACATGTTCATATCATATCATCTAGAAATATTAGAATGTAAAAGTAAAGTTTCGGCCCCACTGTTTGTATCGAACTCCGAACCAAAAGAAAGAAGAAGAAGAGGTCAGAGGTCAACCTTTGAAACCAAAATATTGCAGTTGTGTGTTGATGTTCAGTCATTGTCCTACCGTTTTAGTTGTAGATATCTTATTTGGTTATAGTGTCATGTTTCACATATAATTTATCCCCACCCTTGTAAACTCTTCCCCCATTTTTTCTATGTCATATCATACAAATAGATTAGTGACAGTGTGACAGCTTCTGTAATTATGTAGTACTACTCCAGATTTTATTGCTATTTCTCTCTCTCTTTATCATCATAATGGCAGTCGTGCTTGCATAGTGTGCACTGAAAGTTTGCTTTAATTCTTTTCTGTATTCTTGCCAATAATTTTTGAGTAGATCTAATTTTGAGTGCTGTTGTCTCTGAACTTTTTTGTATTATAGTGTGCTTTGCTTTGTGCTTGGTCAGTTGAAGTAGAAGCTGCAGTTTCAAAGTGTAGAAGTCGCAGAAGGAAGAATAATTACCGATGCTCAATTACTATTCAGTGTTTTTGTATAGTTATAAGTTATATATGTGTTGAGCTTTGCTTCATCATATTAGAAAAACAAAATTAACTTGCTTCACTGGGCAGATTCAGTATAAGCAAAATGAAATGTTACTTTTTTTCCTTGAGAATCTTAGCTTGTTTCACTGAGTAGTTTCAACATAAGCAAAATGAAACGTCACTTTTTTTTTTTTTTCTCAAGAATCTTTTTGTAATTCATCTTATTTTGTCTTTGTACCTAAGGACCTTTTTCTATTTAAGTTCTCTAACATTCGGTGGACAAACCTTTATCTTTCTTTCTTTTTTTTCTCCTTTTTCTTTTCGTCCTTTCAACTTTTGCTCCCTTATATTTCTTTGAGAAAAACACAAAAAAAAAACCCTTTCAACTTTTGCGCCCTTTTATTTCTTTGGAAAGAAAAGAAAAAAGCTCTACTGATGCTGAGTAAATAAAACACTAAAGAATTCTCATATTGTAGAAGTACCAGTCACTGTAATCTGTGATTGCCAGTTTGATTCAGTAAAAGACATACCTGAGCATCTGTGATGGTGATGATAGTCTCAAAAAAGAAAAGAAAAAAAAAAAAAAAAGTTTTGTGTGTATGAGGAGAGGCAGTTGATGCCAGAATCGTAAAGTTTGCAACGTGCTTTAGTGTTATGAGCTGTGCACTGCTCACTGTTCAGTGGTCATTAGCATCTGGTAAAAAATAGACTGATATTGATGATTCCATAATATCAGGGGACAGTAAGGAATGACATTTTGGTATGTCATATCAGATTTCTCTTGATTTGATTCACATTTATTTCCTCTTATGTTTTCAGAGTACCCTTATGTTCTAAGTTTCGTAACCATAGATAATAATAATAATAATAGAGAGTATTTATATGGCACTTATCTCCGTAATAACAGGCTCTAAGCGCTTTACAATCTGTTATTCTTCTAATCTATTATAATCAATAATATTATTATTAAATCATTCCATTTATGTGATCCATTCTGGAATAGGGTGTCTTTTAATGATGTTATGTCATGGTACTTTGTCTTAGGAATTTTCTTTTGGCTAGATGTGCTTTGCTTCTATATTTAGTTAGGTTTTACAGCCCCATTATGCTGTAAATGCGATGACCATGAAATATTACATGTAATAAATTAATATGAGGTACATCAGACAAGTGCATTTCAATAATGCTCACAAAGTCACAAGTCTGTTGTAACAAGCTGTAGTTTGGAAAATGCTGTTATAATAAAACAGAGAGTATTCATCATTCGTATATAAGAGAAGACCTTGACATTTGTGGTCTCTCCATCAGGTCAGCCCACCCCATCCTCAGCCCCCAGTGCACCCCTGCCCTACTCAATGGCCCCCAACCAGCCAGGACAGATGCAGAACCCATATGGTGAGTCCTGGGTGTTTCACTGGGTTGTAACAGAATTTATTTGTCGCATGACATATGATTGAGAAAGACTATACTTGCACAAATTGCATGAGAAATTTTAGGTCACGCTTAACCCACAAAGTGTCAGCACAAAATGGCAGTATGTTCAAATTTATAGAGTAACAGTAATTTTGTTCCCTCGAGTGACAGTTTAGATCTAAAGCTGATGTCAGATAAATAATAAAGTATATATTCCATGGAAAGGACCATTAATATGAATAGTATAATGACTTAGATTTAACCAGATCGGCCATTTGACACTTCTAGGGTTAAAAGAAAAAAGAAAAAAAATTTATACAGATCCCATTATCAGAGCAGGCTGTGTCAGACTTTTTTTTGTACATTTTCAAGAAATTTATGCCAGTCAGGAAGTACTAAAAATAAGTTTGACCTGCAATTAATTAGGTAGATTGAAGGATATACTTCACCTCCATTATCTCACTGGTTTGTGAAGGATCTGCTTTTGTGGCACACAATTAAGAACAAATTAGCTTTTGTGAGAAAGGAATATGGAATTAAAAACCCCAAGCACTGCAGTGAATGAACAGAGCACTGCATTGGGAAATTATAGAAGAACACTCCTAGGACAAATAGATCACCACTTAAGCTAAATCTTTCATTGGCTGTATTCACTGTGCACAGCTTTATTCTTCCTCTATAGCATTTATTTGTTGTCATTCATTTTTGCTCATCCTTGTGTTTTTTTGCTTTTTTTTTTCTGTTACTCTTCATGTCCTTTTTTTTTTTGTTTTTGTTTTACCTTTTGTGTGTGCATTTTTTGTTCTTGCCAGTACTACTTTCAGCTGCCAGTTTTGATTCATAGGTTGGTGGGTGGAGTATGAACTGAGTTGTGAATTACTTCTAAAAAAAAATATATATATATATATAAAATAAAACAAAGCTAAACAATAAAATCTAAGTGTTCCAGTAGTTTGCCATAAGTTATGTACAATATAATGTTATCTTGGTGAATCGAGGCAGAAACATTATCAGTGTATCGTTAATAATAGTTTAAAAATGATTCATTATGCTACTGCTTGATAGTAAATTCCCTCATGGAGCCTTTGTTGAGGAATACACTACAGTACTGAAAGCAACTGAATCTGAAGACAAGCCAGAAATAGCATGTGTAAAATAGCAAGTCAGAGAATTGTGTGGGCAAAGTTTAAAAAGGTTCTTGATTTGCCAACATTTATCTCTTAAAGTGGCATTTCTTGAAAGATTTTTCAAATTTACAATCTCTAGCTGTAGAAAAGTATATAGGGCATTAAAAAACTTGGTACAGTGGAGTCCACGCAAACCAAACTCTGATAATGCGAAGTTCTGATAATTCGAATAAAAACGGAACAATAGATTTTTTTTTTTTTCCCTCTATGTGCCCTTTAAATGCGTCTCGTATAAATCGAAGCCACTGCTGTGAGTTTCTTTTAAATCGAACCTGTCAGCGCCGACACGAAGGTAAAAATCTGCTTTTTTTCTCTCCACGTGGTTCCAACCCAACGAGGAAAACAAAGGAGACAGCATCGCGGTTGGGGCGAGAGGGATCGGGCAATTAATTTGCATAAATGTACTGTCCATATGCCCCTTGCCGTGGCTTCAAGTATTTCAAGTGGGCCATGTGTTCGGAGGAGTGGTTGGGGCGGGGCGGGAAGGGGGGGGGGAGAGGCAGTGTACGAGGAGCGGCGATGCCGATCAATAATCAAGTATCTTCGCAGACTGTTGTAGTATAGTGTTAGTATTGTTCAGGTAGACACGGTCAAACACGGCCTGACCGTACTACTGGTATTACTATTATGATGCTTCGTGTGTAGACAACCGGAGGCGTTGCGCCTAGCGCATGTTATGATCACTACGTGGTGGTACAGATCTAGCTCTAGTCAGTATTTACATCGTGTTCGCTCTTTTGCCTGCGGTTGACTAGATCTAGCT
>JBCAUA010827446.1:0-14381 GCA_038406235.1 Peronia verruculata
GTGTGTGTGTGTGTGTGTGTGTGTGTGTGTGTGTGTGTGTGTGTGTGTGATAAAGGTTTATGTGATTACACAGTCACCCAGTAGTACGCTAGGATAAAACAGAAGTTTTACTTCCAGACAAGCTGATCCGAAAAACTTAATCTATTAATTTGATGCTTCTGATCCGGCTGTTCAAAAACAGAGCGTTATAAATTTGCTCCTGAGCCACTTCATGATTTTGTTTCTATCTCACTTCTAAGAGGGGGAAACTACACCTTTGTAAAAAAGACTTTTCGATCATGAATTTCTTGGGTTTTTTGCTGTTGTGTTTTTGTGTGAGTTGACTATTCATGGTCATTCATTTTTTTTTTTTTTCAGATGGGTGGAATTTTATTCAAGGAAGATCCAGTTGCTTGTCAGAGTTTTAATATTATTTATATTATATCTGTCGATCTATGTATCAGCCTATCTGTCTTTAATAATTCGGTCTGTCTGTCTCCTACCTGTCTGTCTGTCTGTTGTTGTCTAAGTGTTTGTCTGATTGCCTGCCTGCTTGTGTGTATGTCCGTATGTCTGGCTGTTTGTTTGCCTGTCTGTTTCGCTGACTGGCTGAATGAGCTGACGCTGTTCATCCTCTCTCTTTCTTTTTCTCCGGCTTTTCTTTCTGTCTGTCTATCTGTGCCTGTTTGCCTTTGACAATTTTTGGCCCACGGAAATTAAATGTTACACCTTTTCAATATCTGAAGAAAACAGCTTCGCAGGAGAGCTGTGTTATTGATTTTTGCGTCTTGAGATTCAGTATTTTCAAAGCGTAAAATCGGCAGGCAAGAGACAGAGCAAAAAAGCAAAAAACATCTTGCCTGGCACTGTCAATGAGCTTAGGAAAATGTTTGTCTGAAAATGTGAAGGAGCCAAAGTTAATTGTGTACGCATCTAGTTACAACTGAAATATAGAGAATAATACTGGACTCGAGATTCAACGTTTGAATAACTTTATATGAAGCTCTGTCTGAGCCTTGTTTCAATAAAAAAAAAAAATCTGATATAAGCTTGCTGAGCTATCAGAGGGATAAAAATAATTATATCGATCCGTGGTTTACAAAGGGGTGTCTTTCACATACCGTCGGGTGAACAGCGTTTTACGCATAAATATTGACTAGCTGAAAGTGGATAACTTTAACACCAGCAGAAGAATGCAATTACAATCCTACAGATCAGCCACGCTTAAGCCTCTTTAAAATTTCAGTAGCATGTGTGGCCATCTTAATAGCGTTATATAGTTGGACTTCTTTTAAGAATAACAATCCTGGCAGGGGAAGGGGGGAGGGGATAGAGAAAGGAAAGGGAGGTGAGGAAGGAGGATTATAAGACCACAACGCAATGAGAGTCTACAAAACAATTCATCAAATGTTTATTACGGATAGGGCAAAGGAAAGAGAGACCTTAGATTTAGCAAAGTAGACTGGATGGGTGATAGTTGTAAGAAATAAAGTTGTAACGGGTTTAACCCTAACATAAGTGAAGGAAATTGCTCTCTTTTATCCTCTGGTATTTAGATTTGATCGTTGCTTTTGTTCTACATTATCTTCTTTCTTTCCTTTATTTTTTCTTCTCCTTTTTCTTTTTCCTCTTCTCGATTTTTTTTTTCTTCTTCTTCTTCTTTTCCAGTTTCCCCCTATTTTGCTCTTACTTTTTTTTTTTTTTTTACTCCTGTTTTTATCCTTCTTATTTCCCTCTTCATATTCTTCATCTTTTTGTTTCCTCTTCCAATTGTCCCATCGTCTTCACCACTTCCCACTCTGCTTCTACATTTTCTTTTTCTTCATGTTTTCGATCTTGTTTTTGTCATCTTTGTTTTTTTGTTGTGCTAGTTCTTGCTCTAGTATCTCAGAGTCATTGTTCATCTTCATTTGCGGTTGCACGTGGTTGCTGTTGATGAGAGTATTGTTGTCTTTGATGTCCTTCTAGTTGTCGACATTGTTAGTCTGAAGCATCGATGTTGTTACTGTTGTTGTTGGCTGTCGACGAGATGGAGAATCGTATTTAGGAGAAATCAATAGTTTGTTTTCGCCGTTCTGGACATCCCAGCAAAGTTTAATTTCAAACAGTGGGCAATTGTATAGATAATCAATTGATTTTTGCGTATATAAACATTTGACAAACGATTCTAATTGAAGTGGGTTATAACTGTGAGGATCTGTATAATTGCTGAACAACTACATGGTATAAAGCAGGTTATTAATTACGTAAACAAAATTCTGAGCAGCCAGCTATACTCTTTATATAGCCAGTCTTCAACATTGTTTGGAGAATTCTAGAGATAAAAATAAATTGAGCATTTAAAACAAAATTAAATATTGATTGGATTCGATCCACTGCTTGTCCAAGCCAAACCATTACTGCGAGTAGAGACCAACAGAGTATTCATTTAATAAGACTTGGAATTTACGTGTCTTGTTGCTGTCTTTAACTGGCAGAACAAACAACATTATGGGATGTGGCTGGGTTTTATCATCTCTCATCGTACCAACATTCTCCCTGGTCTTCCCAATCAACCGCAGAGCGTAGAAATTGAATTGTCTGTCTCATGATAACTCCTAGCATGACATCTTACCTTCAATTATTGACAGCTGCTGAGCTGATATTTAACTGTTGTTCTTTCCTCAGTTATGTCGTGGATATCCACGACATATGGCGATGGCAACCTCTTTTCTAGTATCATTATTTGTAACAGAACGTCCGCACAGGCGTCTTTGTATTTGCTGTAGTTTACACTGTATTGCTTTTTCATTAATTTATTGATGACATGAATTTTCCTATAAAAGGATGTTAGTGTTGCCAGAAATATTCCGAGTGGATTTCACGGGCATTAAAGTTTTATGCCGCCTCGTCTCTCTTGCTTCAAAGGGAACCAAAATAGCATCGAATGAAAATAAAAAGGAAAATTTGCTGCCTGGTTGTGTGTCTGGTTTTGTGTTAACTGTAACTATGAAACAAAACATTGATAGACACAAAAGACAAAACATTTCTTAAACAAAAATTAGATGCAAATATAAAAGTGCACGTTTTGCTGGAATAGTGTAAATGATTCTTTCAGCATTTTAAAGAGAATTCATTAGTTCTTTCTCTATAATCTTTTTGGGTTAGTCGAGTGGGACACCATCTGGTTTGCTCTCCAAGATCTAGAAAACGAAAAAGAACGTAATTTTTAAAAAGGAATAAAACTAAAGTGTCTTTTCTTTCTGTAACATTCTTTTTCTTTTTCCTTGTATTTTAAGTCGAATTATCAATATGGCCATAGTTTCCTCAGCAACCATTGATTGAACTGTTCAGCGCATAGGAACATAGGATCCATCTGGTTATTCCCTCTGCTCACTGTGATAGTTGAGTAGAGTTCTTACTTTTAATTTGTGCAAGTTCGTGATAATAATAAGAAAAAAAAAATACTTTGAAAGATAACTGCTGTAAATAAAAGAAATGAATCAGTTGAGTGAATCAGTCTAAACGTTTAAAACCTTCTTTATAGAATAAAGTTACTTAAAATTTCAATATCATTTTTTTTTTTAAAAGCATACATAGCGGCAAGACGAGCTAGTCACGTTAATACTATCGCATTCTTTATTACACGTGCGTTGCTTCTGATTTATCCTGGTCACAGATACTTGCCGATTGCTGCATGCTCTCCCATGAACTCTCTCTCTCTCTCTTTTTGTAGAATAATTTGTTTTGGTTTGGAGCTGCATTTCAAGAGCCCTTTTCTTTTCTCTTCATTTTTCTCTTATCATGTCTTTTGAGCAAAACAAAACAAAAAAAGATTGGACTGCCAGATTGTGATGGCACCCTGTGTCTAGCGTGTAAATACATGAAGACTATTTGTAGCAACTGAAATACAACTCAACTATAAAGTTTATTCAGAGCAGATATAGAAAAGCCGATAAATATTTCCACTCATATAAATAACATCTTTTTTTTTTTTTTCATTTCCTTCCTCATCCCACTTACTCTCTCCTTCTTTCCTTTCTCTCCTGGCCCCACGTTCTCTTTCCTTCTCATTTCATTACCCTCTGAGTTCTATTTTTTTTAAAATTAAAATATAAAAAAAGATGGGCCCGATTTTTTTTAATGTTAAGAATTTGTGGAAATAGAATTGTAAAAAGAAACCGGAAAATAAAATATACAAACATGGAAAAAAATCTTCCGACAGGAAAAAACATACGCCTGAAGATTGGACGAGGACGATTATAAGAATAAGAAAATTATCTATTATTAATATACTCTAGCCATCACTGGCGTTTTGTCGTGTAATGTAGGGAACGATTTATCTCTCAGTCTTCCTGTCACTTTTTGGGGTTGTGGGTAAGAGAGGAAAGGGAGGAGAAACAAACATTCAGAAATAGATATATAAGATTAGACAGACTCAAACAGCTTAGATAACGTGTCGCTGTTTTGTATTCGGACTGTTCCCGACCTATAATAATACAGAAAAAAAAAAGCATACCTATATGAAGGAAAATGGACAGGCTCAAAAAGACGGAGCAAAGATTTGACAGACAGATAGACAGAGCCATGTGCTGAAAGACGACGTACGATTCCAGACACAGGACAGCCGGCACATACGCTAGGATGAAAAGTGCCAACCATTTTTTTGTTTGTTTGGTAAAACTAACCTAAGTGCTGTTTATAACGACAGAAGAGATGGCTGGCTCTGGGAATATCACAAGGCATCGCTATCAGTCGCATTAACATCGATTTGACTCGGCCTCGTAATCTTTTTTACCAGCAGCATGTTCCGATTTTGTTTCTCTTCAACTTCCTTTTTTGCAAATTTAGTAAGAAGAAAAAGAACAAAATACAAGATGAAAATCGTTGTTAATTTTAGATATGGTCCAAAATCAGAAAAAAAGGGAAGAAATATCTCATTAATAGGCACCCACGATCAGTTTATTCAACAATAAAAGGAAATTATAAGGTTTTTTTTTTTTTGTTTGTTTGGTTGTTGTTGTTGTTGTTGTTTTACCATTATAAATTTACATACAATGGTCTATTTCTCAATTATCACAACAAATGTATTTCCTGGATCCCGCAAGGCTGACGGGACAGTGAAAGGAGTTTGACTTGAGTCATTGCCTGGACTTTCCAAAGTGATCAATGTATTGATGGAGCAAACCTGTTAGAGGGAACCATCCTCTAACGTCTAACTATCCTCTGGCATTGCCACTCCTGCTGCGCTGTAAGACTCCGATGCTGACGTTTCTTCTGTTCTATCTAAAGACACGAAAGGCTTTTTTGCTCTTCTACCTCTGAGTAGTGCTGAAATTTCCGTTGGCTGCCAAAATCAATAAAGACATTTTTCAAGACGGCCCAGAACCACCAGATCTAACTGTCCTGAGTTATAATTTATCAGATCTCTGGTGGAATCCCGTAACACTGTTTATGTTGTTAACAAATTGAGTCCTGTGATGTGATGAAGCTGTTAGTGTGACTTACTGAGTAAACTTACTTGCAGATGAATTTTTGGGTGAGCTCGGAGAGATGAAAACGAAAAAAAATCCTGAGCAGGGCCAAAAGTGCACAAACATGACGGAAAGATACTGTAAAAAAAAGTTTCAAACAAGTTAAGGAAGCTCTTGTAATTGACTAGAAAATATTTCCTAATATCTTTGAGGTAGTTATTGTATATTGATTCTAGTTTACCTATAAGAAGGCACAAAAGCCTTGTGGATTTGTGGGGAATTTAAACATAAATAAATTATTATGAAGAAAGTATTGAGTAGTTATAGATCGTCTAGGGTCTACAGATATATATAGGGTTTCGAACAACACAGATGCGGTAAATGCGGCTAAATTTGGTAAAGATGCTTTATACACTTAGTCTTAACAAATAAGGTGTTCTCCCGAGAAAAAAAAAACAGACAAAAATCAATCAATAATAACAGTTTTTCAAGTCATGAAAAAAGTAAGTTCGAGTGTCCCAGATAAATGGAACTTTGAAAGGGCTTTCAGTTGTCTTAAGTCCACGCACGCCTTTCATTTTATCGATACTGTTAGAACATTCACTTAGACTGATTCACTCATTTCACTGAATATGCCATTTTGTTCCAGTGAGTCAGTTATGTCCATTTAACAGATCTACAGGAGTAGCTCGCCACCACCATATTGATCTTCTTCGCTGTCTAACCTCAGCTACCACAATCAAGGATCAGTTCTGCGTGAAGAGTGTGACACACAGTTGATCCAGATTGCTTTTTCTAGGTTAGACAATATTCTGTTCCACCTGTCAGTTGTTCGAGTTCGTTGATCGTATGAAGGAAATGTGTTATAGGCAAATAGGGTAACGATCATACTATCACGGAGTTTATCTTTAAATGGATGAACCACTAGATCTACATGACATATGTAAACATGGTTTCACCAAATGTCATGTTCCTACTAACGATCAGTATTTCCCGACTACTTAACTGTAACGAGCTCACTTTGCAGCTACTTATCTTTATTTCTCTCAAGTGCATTTCTCCGCCTAAATATTCTTGTTTTCACACTGAGCGGAGGTAGTGTGGTTAAATAAGACCCTTCTTCCAGTTGTCCTTTCTTTCAAATAGATCAGGCCCTCCCACGGGACAAAACCATTTTCATTTGTAAGGTTTTTATTCAACAATTCTGCAGAAAATTATTAAAAGAAGACAACTGCACGGGGTGGAAGGAGAAAACAGACATATTTTAACAAAGCCAACAAACATGCGCATAGTCAGGTGCCACGAAAGCAAAAGACTCCGAAAGATGCTCCATAGAAAGACCTCAAACATGTAATATTCCACCTCTCCCCTTTTACTACTTCATGCCCTCCTTTCCCCTTCCCTCTCTCTCTCTCTCTCTCTCTCTCGCTCTATCTATCTATCTATCTATCTATCTATCTATCTATCTATCTATCTCCTCTCCTCTCCTCTCCCATTCTCATCTGTTTCCCCGAGCAAATAAGACAAAAATTGATAGCCTTAAATAAACCGTCAGACCACCGACAACGATGGGCTGAGATTTATGTGTTAGCACTTCGGACCTCAGGGCTATGTCATTTTCATGATGATCTATATATATTATATATGAAAGAAAGACACCACCCACTTAGCTGTAAATGTATACTGAGTGATGGTCTCTATCTAGGTCGACATCATCCTTCTGAAGAGGAGGTTAGGAAAGAGAGGCGGTGCACGGAGTGGGGGGGGGGGAGAGAAAGAAGAGAATCAATATGTATAATGAGAAAAGAGAGATATAAATTCCTCACTGCCATCGTTTTCCTGAAATGTTCGACTTTGCTCTCTAAAGTAGGAAAGTTGTTCTAGTGTCATTTTTCAGATTTATTCTTTCACGTTGGAAAGTCATAAACCTACTTCTCAAATTAATGTCTTTCTCAAATGTCTCTGTGCTATAAAGCAGATTTTATAACCTCTGATAACGTAGTATTTTAGTATGAGAAGGAAGGCAAGATAAGACAGACACAATCGATATCATAAGAAACTCAATTGCCACGCAAGTATCAGTCAATATAATCTCAATACACGTAGTAGTTTGAGATTGAACTTAACACAGCCACATTTCTCAATGTCATGCTCTATTTTCTGTGCAATTCCGACAACCAGTTCTCAGTTACACTAAAATGTAATTATTAACTTAGTTGGCTGGCTATAAAAAAAAAAACGGGAATAAGGTGTACGACATCGAACATTCCGATTTCCGGCAATTTTTTTCTACCCATGGACAAAACGCATACACACATAATATATATGAATATTAAATAGAGACAATACTTAGGTTTTAAAAATATAGCGCATGTGTATAGAGAGAGACAAATAGACAGATAGGCTGACAGACAGGAAGAAAGATAGATAGACTGACACAGGCAGACAGACACAGATAGATAAGTAGGCAGACGGCCGGACATCACACTGACAGACGGATAAATAGATAGATAGAGATAGAAGGATATAAGGAGAGATAGATAAAGATGAATGGATGGATGGATGGATGGATGGATGGATGGATGGATGGATGGATGGATGGATGGATGGATAGATGGATGGATGGATGGATGGATGGATGGACGGGATTTCAGGAGAAAAATTGTAGGCATAACAATATCAATAATGAACTGACAGAATATACTAAATAAAAGGTATGAAATATATGTGAACTAATGGTTTTCATGATCTTACCCAGTTGCTAGATCCTTGTTGCTTTTTGTGAAGATATTCTTGCAGTTCTTGGCCCACACCTCCTGGCTTGCAGAACTCGTCCACGACGTACTTGGTGCGAGCAAAGTCTTGAGGGCTGACAACAGTTTTCATGAGGGAGAGATATTTGTCCATGGTACCTTGGAGTTCTGGGACAGGCAGCTTGGGTAAGAGTTGCTATTTGAAGAAAAATAAACAAAATACATAAAATATAAATGCTAAGTCAAAGCGAGTTGAAGTTATTGTTACGTTTTCTCCAGGTAAATCACTGAAACCACTGACTAATGCACAGGTGTGCAGTAGGACCGAAGTTTGGGCATGGATTGTTGTTTGGGGAGAACGAGGAAAAACAACATTGAATCCAGGGCAGATGATAGGAACAGACAACCTCGGCAATATCCCATGCTCAATTACTGACCATGTCATTGTAACCCTTAGAGATCTGGTATTGATAGTTTTGACGAGGAGCTGTCGTGTGACGACATTGGGGAAGAAATTAGAAATGACTAATAACCTAATTAGACACAGAATGTTTATTACGTGAACATTTCGAACAGAATCTGAAACAGAAAGTATATCTTAAATCAAAGGAAATGTTTAAAGCCTCAGAGAGCTCCTGTTTCTCTTTTATTATCATTATTTTGAATTTTTAATGTGACATATTATAAGTTGTTGATTGTTTGATTGTGTTGAAATACAAGGTTTCTGACTGCCCTTATGAAATACCATCCTCAAGTTACTTCTCCTTTTTTTTTTGCCAGTGTAAAATGCAAACCCAACAAACAAAAAAGAATTTAAAAAAAAAAAAAACTTGAGGCTGTAATTCCTATATAGAGTTTCTTTGAATACAATTCCGCATAATTTAATTAGTCACAGCTTGTATCCAGCTTGCTGTAATCTGCTTAAGAATGCTAGTTATTTGGCTTTCAATTACCCTCGAAGCTCAAGATTAGGCAAATCAATGAATGAGTTAAGCTTAATTATCTTGCTGGGTGTACCTGTGTTACCACACGTGTTATTTTCACATGCTCTTTATCACGGACACGTTACACTGTCACGTGCTATCTTTTTCTTACTTAGAGGACACTGTTATAGGCTTTTATTTTCTTGTATTTGAAAACATAATGTTGTAAATCTAATATTATTCTTCGGAAATAAAGTGTATGCGTATTTTGAAAACCAATTATGTAACTTAAATACGGGCGGGGCAACAAAACTCTATATCGACCTAAGTGGAGCGTACAATTCATCAATAGTTTCCATTGATGAAGTTTTCATAGGGTTACTCATGTCAATATGTTACAGCAGCTGCTGGGCAAAGTGTATAACTTTTTTTTTTTTTTGTAACCAACGATTGCCCTAAAGAGCCCACTCCACTGTAATCACAATTTATTTATTTTTTTTATTTTTTTTATTACAATAAATCGTGTCCCGTTTTACCTCTATAAGGCCTATGTATACAACCATTTAAAACATATAAACAGGAGAAAGAGAGAGAGAGAGATCTATTCTGAGGGGCAAATAATAATACTGGACGCCTAAATTTGACTGAAACACGGAACTGCCCTGTCCTAGAATTAATGTACCGTAACCCTTGCTAGGCAGCCTGTTGAATCACAAATAGCCTCAATCATGTTCAGTGTCGGGCAACGCACAAACGCACCATCTTTTGCTTTTTTAGTCCGGTATATTATGTCTCTTCTGAATCATGTTTCCACTTGGACAATTCATGAAGTGACTCTCTATACAATAGCTGTTTTCAAGAGATGCTGCTCATTTTAGCTTCTGACTAGCTGCTGATGAGCTACATGTACGCCACGTCATGATAACAGATCGTAACAAAAAGATCTAGCGTTGGTGATACACGTGGAAAAGGAATAGACCAGAATGTCGCCGTGTCAACGCTTTGTATTTTGTTCCGACATTATTGGTGATATAGTGGTGTGCTATGTGCAGAGCTGGAGTGTGCAAGAAATCATGTGATGTGCTGATACATCTCATCAACAGTGACAGAGAATACCCACTGGAGTATCAATAGACTTACAATCTATCTCAATTTGTCTTTCCTTATTTTACACAATATTAACCCCTATTACGCCAGGTCTAGGGCCACTTAAACTTTGAGCAATGAGTTTAAACAATCAGATGTGACTTCTGATATCTGTGTTCATTTATACAGTAAAATCTCAACAATACCTTGGATCCTGTCATCCCAAACGCTGACAAAGTCCACTGTCTTCAACAGAGGTCAGAAAAAAAAAGAGTTAAACTGGGCAGATACCGGCAATAAAATAGTCAAGTGGCACACAAATCCTGACGTAAAGTTCGAAAAGGGTTCAAACACTTAGATAGCCACTTCATCAAGATTCAAGCACGTCACTGCTGTTCCATGTCAGTTGTGTCCGGCAACAACCTCGCCCCCCCCCCCCTTCCACAAATAAATACCCAGACTACAGGGCTTAAAATGTAAAGTTTGTATGGTAGAAAGTTAAGGAAAAGTGAAATGATGCAGTGAGGTGTGGTGAATGACGAGACAGATTGAAGCGGTGTCGTGTTTGTTACATCTGGTCAATTAAAAAAAAAAATGTACATCCTGCCCGGATGATATCCGTCTAAAATGCATTCATTGTACACCTTTTCATTTATGTATACCTGCTTTGCTCCATAATTTTCCCCTCCTATCTCCCTCCCCCCCCCCCCCTTCCCACCCGCCCTCGCCCTCCCCCTTCCGAGTTATAACTTGTAGCATCATAATTATAAAGTGCTTTATGACATAGGCTACCGTCAGGGCTGATGCAAGACCTTCCCGCAATCATAAATGATTAAATGTCGGAGTGGGATGATTACATGGTGAAGCATCGATTACCCTTATGTGCAAGAGGCACAGGGGAGAAATACACAGCTATGATTAAACATAAAGATATTTAATGGTTGAGAGGGAAAAATAAAACAGGCGCAGCAGCAATTTCAGTTAAGGCATAAAAGAACGATAATGATTGAGCGTAATAAATAAAAATTAATGTAAAGTAAAAAGGTCAAAGTCATCATGATTTTCACAATCGCCAATTTGATGCCGCTTTTATATACCTGGTGAAAAATGGCGAGGAAAGCAAAGTCACCAGCCCCAGTGAGCTTAATTAGATAATTATTTTAACATTTATGTTAAAGCCGAGATAATTATTCTAACATTTATGTCAGTCAGACGGTTCAAGATTTCCGTTGGTGGACATGAACCCACCAGGCTCAGAATAAGACAGTTCGATGAATGAATGAACTAACTTTCAAAACTGTACTCTTGGTTTAAGAACAACAAACAGATTGAATGTTTATTAAGTATAGCTTAAACCAGCAGGAAAGCTGCTCTTTTGACTTTCTATTTAATGTATTGTATCCGTGGTCATGAATTGCAGCCAACAGAGAGGTGTAACATATGATAGTTATAATAAAATGAAATGCATTCGGAATCTTATATAACATGAAAAACTACACAAAAGAAGTGGAAATACCAGTAAAAAGCATTCACGAAACAAGAAGAACTACTTCAATGAAGAAGAGTAACAAAGTATATACAATCTCAGCTATCAGCAGAATAGTCAATATGATATCAATATGTTCTATAATCTGTGTCATGTTCTAGGGGTATGATTTGCAACAGAAATCACGTAAGGTCGATTAAAGTTTATCGAGTTAGTTGTTGGTTCTCTTGGTGTTTATGTTTTGTTCATTATATTGTCTTTGGTTGACGGTGGTGTAATGTGCTTGGTTTACCTTGCGTGGAGAAAACGGGCATTCTGTTGTCTTTCCCATGTTGTAGGTGCAGTGTGTACACAGGTCTGTCTTCTTCCGAGCACGCACGAGAGTTGATGAAAACCACAACTTGGTGAAGCGAAGGATATACCAAAAAATAACAAGCAGGTCAACTTATTATCTTACGCGTCTATGCTATGCTCTTGTTGAGGATTGTAGGCGGTGACAAATGCAGGTTTACTACTGTGGCCAGCTGGCCCGCACTGACTTATATAGGGCAACACAACCGGCGTACGAAACCGAGCTAATGGGAGGGGCTTTGTATCCTTCAGAAATATGATGCTACATAAAAAAGAAAAAAGGTGGTTGGAGCGGGAAGAAGGGAAGGGGGGAAAAAAGCAAGCGGCAAAACTGCTAAAGATCTGTTCCGGTCGTATAAATAACAGAGTTTGACTTTAAGGCCTTCAAGATGTCACACATACGCTTTCCCTTCCTCTCCTGCCCCGCCGGACTACTTATCTTCCTAATTA
This sequence comes from Peronia verruculata, assembly GCA_038406235.1. NCBI lineage: Eukaryota > Metazoa > Mollusca > Gastropoda > Systellommatophora > Onchidiidae > Peronia > Peronia verruculata. The sequence continues at coordinate 12,482 of JBCAUA010827446.1, forward strand.
TCGCGTCGATAAGAACTAATGTCGTCATCGACTTGCGCAAGCAGGCGGGCATAGGCGTCGCTGTCTGTAACGAGCAGTGAGGTGAGAGGAGGAGTGTCGAAACACTGGTTCTACCTCTCGTAATGGTATTCATGTAGATCCATTTGTACCTCTTGAAACATTGGCTTTCTTCCCAACAGGATTTCAAATTTGAACTCGGTTGATGCTTGTTTCAGAATGTTGTTCTTTTTTCATTTTCTTTATCTATAGTGTGTGTGTATTCCATATGTCTGCAAGTGGAGATTTAAATTCTGCATTTCTACTCTCTCTCATTCTCAACCTCTAAATTTGCTCAAATTTCCATCTTTCTCCCTCCTTCTCTTTCTTTCTCTCTTTCTCTCTCTCTCTCTCTCTCTCTCTCTCTCTCTCTCTCTCTCTCTCTCTCTCTCTCTTGCTCTCACCGTTTGACGTACTCGTTCTTGTCGTTCAAGATGGACCTCATGGATGGACTAGCAATTACACAGTGATTCTCCTCTGTCATGTGATCATGAGTGTGAGGGGCCTAACCCTCACGTCGTCCTCCCCCCCCCCTCCCTCCCCCCAACCCTCTCTCTGCCCTCCCTCCTTGCCCGGACGTTTTGCCTATGACTATTCTCTTTTTTTCAGATTATTATTCACTACTGGAGTCAACTCGCGTGCTGCACTACCAGAACGTGAGCAAATAATTGAGTGGGAATGAAAAGCAATATTGTAAGTTGTAAAATCTATAATATCCAGCTATCAACAGCTGTCACAATAATGTCTCTTCCTCCTTCTCTCCACCCACTGCCATACTTTATCCTCTTATATCGTAACAGATTTCAACTGGTTTTAGAAATAATAATAATATCAACACTGCATAATAAACATGCACTTTCATGACTCACGCCTAACTTATCAGCCATTCATCGGTGTATGTCTGGATGCAAAAACAGAGCTGGAAAACACCAGTTTTCTCAAAAACTGTTTCTCTTTTCATTACTTTTATTTCAACAACTTACTTTACGACCCTAAAATCTGACATTATACCTGACAGTTATCTTCCAGCGTAAATGTACGTGCTCCAGTAAATCAAACAGAGTGCATTTCTTTCATGTTTTTTCAGAGAAATGTGAGTCCAATCTGCCATAGCAAGAGGAGTTTGTTCTTATGAAACCACCAAGGCCACGTCCGAGACTGGGAAAGATAAATCTCCCCCCCCCCCTCCTCCACACACACACACTCTTTCCTTTACCCTGTCTCGTTTATTTTATGTTGATATTAATGCTGAGAGATTTGCCTTCATATAATATTTCCCTCCCTTTTAAATATTTATCAATTTTTGCCTTTGAAGTAGATAAGGTAGATGGATCGACAAGGTGCACTCTGCACTTTATTATTAACATTGTGTTTCGGGTTATTACCGAGATGATGTGGTTACATCAGCGAGATGCAGTCGAAGCTCTTGGTGTAACGAGTTTGTTATTTATCCAAGCAAGCTGCAGGTTGTTCAAGACAGAGCTTCTTGCTTGGCAAGATTCCATTGCCACATCGGCCCAGCCGGCTAAGACAGATTGCTTGTCTTAAATACTATCAGTGGTGGAGTCGGACAACAACGTAAGTTTTGCTTGAAACTGAAGAGAAGATGATCCGATGGGAGGAAAAAGAAGAACATATGGGGCAGTTTTACAAGCCAAAGGAAAAAAAAAAGAAAAGAAGCTGACGGTAGATATTTTATCTATGGTAAACAGAAATAGAACTGATGGTAATTTTGTTTACTACATAGTGACTCTCTCTCTCTCTCTCTCTCTCTCTCTCTCGCTCTCTCTATCTATCTCTCTCCATTGCCCTTTCCATCTTTCACTCTGTCTCTTTCCTTCACTTTCTCTTTCTCTCATATATA
>JBCAUA010827457.1:0-14380 GCA_038406235.1 Peronia verruculata
TCTATCTATCTTTCTATCTATCTATCTATCTATCTATCTATCTATCTATCTATCTATCTATCTATCTATCTATCTATATAGATATCTGTGATAATGGAATTAAATATATTCTGTCTGTGTGGGGGTGAAATGAGATCCATATTATTCGTCTCTGACCTATTCTTTTTCTTTGCTATTCCTGTTCCTGAGATCTCACGCCAAACTCATGTCCTTTGTCATTTGTCGCACTTTCTCCGTTACCAAAGGTTCGCACATGTTCTCTCAATGAAAGAAGCAAAGAGACAAAACGTGAAGCCTAGGCCTGTTTCCCCCGCACCAGTTCACGCCTTCATTTCCTTCATTTTGCTTATTGCATTGTTTTCTCCTCATAATAGGCGGAATGATAGAAGAGAGCGGTGATTTTAATTGTCTTTCCAAATGTTTAGCCACCCTATTACAGATCTCTTAATGTGTTTTTCGATCCGGCCTCTTCACAGGGACAGTTCAATTAATAACACATCTGAGCTCCTTTAGAGCATTCAAACATAAATGGGTTAACTTTGAGATCAGAGAAACACAAGTGAGCTGCAAAAGGTTGCACAAATAGAGCAGTGAAGATGAAGAGACAAAAACAGAAAGAGACGACGTTTATCACAAAGATAAGCACTGAACAAGAGCCAGGCGAAATCAAACCACCAAGTTAGATCCTTTATTTCCTTTGCCGCTAGAACAAAGAGAGACCTTGAATACTGCGCATGTTAACTCTCTAAATGTCAGGATCCAGGTGTGTGTATTCTGTATTCCATTCTGTGTTCAAGTAGGAGACTCTAGCTTTTGAACGATAAATTAGCCAGAATGAAGGTAAGAATCGTGATAGTTCTTGAAATTAAAGTAAAATAAGATACAATAAACTATTTCTCCTCATTGGGAAATTCCATTCCGAATTCATGAGATATAGATTCACCGTATAGATATATCTATATCTATATATATATAATATGTAAGGTACTATCTCACTCACATGCAGACTCAAAAAACATCTGAGTGTCACTGATGACACAAATGCATTCCGTCTGGGTTAGTTTTTACATTTAACGTACCTGTAAATTATAAGATATAAAATAATTTTCCGGTATGTTATTGATTTCGCATGGATGACTCACATTCGTTATATTCTTTTTGATTGATATCAAGAATGATGAATTAAGTTGGTCAAATGGGTTAAGGCCTCAAAGAGTGCAAATGTCAAAGCATAAGTTCGGTAAGAATGAAGGTAGATAATTAATTTTGTCTAGTTCAAGTCATCTGATGTAGTATCTTCGGCTCTCGTAAGTCGGCAATTTGATTGATCAGAGGTAGTTTCAAACATAAAACAAAATTTCAACATTTCATCGGAGTTAACAGGCCCATAAAAGGCCCAATTGATCGAACCTGAGCTGACAGTATCAATATGGTTAGGACAAAACGAAAGCGAGATCGAACGTTTTTTTCTTTCCAGACATAATCGCATTTCAGGCCACTATAGAGCATTTGATCAGTAAACTGTTTTTGTTTTCTTTCCAAAAACAAGACTTCGACAATTTAGTGGTCCAGCTCTTGACAGAGAATGGGTTAAAGCTGAAAATACTCTGAGGCCTACAGCTGTGCAGTGAATGTTTACAAACAGGAGAGAAGAGAATGTAACCACCTCATAACATGCGCAGTCTCGGGAAAGGTCAAGGGAGTATAATGGTTTCCAGATCCGCATAGTTAACTGCGAACATTTCCTTCACTCTGACACGATGAGATTGGGATAAAATGTTACTGCGAGAGCTGTTATGAAGGTGAAGCTTTCTTAATCTAAACCCTGCTATAATTCGCTAGAAAATATCTCTGAGGCAGAAATAGTTTTGGGAGACAAACTTCTAAACACATCTCTCATAAATTGGGGGCAAAAAGTGCAGCAAATGGACAAATTTATTTGAGTGTGCCAAGCATTTAAATGGTTTAAAATCGTGTTTAACTAAAAGACTTCACAACAATAAGCTATGTAAAAATTAAAGATTTATATAATATATTTTCATGTCAGTGTGAGCTGAAGACACATATAAACTGTTAAGGCTATTGCCAAGAGAGAATTTCGAATGTGAAAATGCTAACTTAGATGCCAGTTTGTCAGATTTCTCAATAGGGAATGCAAAACATTTATCGTATCAAAAAGAGTGTCCATGTAATAGCTTTCACTGTAAGAAGTCGTTCAAAGGAATAGCTCGTTTGTGATCAAAGACAAATGGAAAAACCAATGATTTCTCTTGAGGTTTTATGATGTTGTGTACATTAGCTAAGGGCGTTAGTCAGTAATAATTTTAAGTTTTAATGACGTGATTTCCCATACCATTAAAAGGCTTCTGTCATACCAGCATCCCTTCATGTTAAAGTCTTAAACTATTCCGCCAAGCTCTGAAGATGACTTTTTGTTTCTTATCAAGTAAACAATGCACATAAAGTAAATCTACCTCGCTGGACATACAGCAAAATTTTCCGTAAAGCAATTCATTTTTGGACATTTTTCGGAACTCAAATGGTTAAGCCGTTAAACAGATGAAAATATAAGTAATGACTGTTAGCCACCATCGTGGTGGATCTCACAGCATGGCAAAGTGACTGATGGTCTCTATTTTTTCAAACGCCACAATAAAAGATCCTTACGTCTGTGGCGGTCTATCAGCCCTGTGGGTGTGGGTGTGGGTGTGTGGCGGAGGAATACCACACAAGTTGCCACTGACTATTGATATAACCCACGTGAACGGAAGGAAACGGATGTAACAAGTGCTGGTGAAATGTCTAAGTGTCTCGCCGCTCAGAGCCTGTGAAGACTTTGTCTCTTTGTGTCTCTTTGTTCATCATGCACATGGAAAACTCAGTATCTATACCATAAATCTGCAACAAAACCCATAAAAGGTTTATGAAGTCGAAAACTACTGAATGCATCCATATGAAATTTGGTACACAACATTTCTACATAAAGATCTGTGGTTCTTCTTACACAAAGGGGAACTAAACTAACTGTGTTTGACGTTGTTCTGAAATGAGGTAATACTTGAATACTAAACTCGCGAAAGTGTTTTATCGGAATTTTACTTTCGGTAGAATGATGGGTTCAAAACACATAACATGTTTTCTGTGAGTAACATTCAGTTTGAAATCACCCATTATACCAACATCGAGTTGCGCACGCTTGGCATGCTCTTTAAGTCTCAGATGAGTATCGCTTTGACCTAGGTCTATAACTTTAAAAAGTCTCCCAGGAAGGGCGTGGGTTCTCTACTAGTATATCGAAATAGATCAAGTTGACTTTTTGACGTCTTTAAATTGCGTGACTATTCCATATAATCTTCCATCTCAGTATTTATGCTGTGCTTTTTGGCCATTTCTGAACTAGTTCGCTATCACAGTCGCTAACCCATGGGCTTCTTTTAAATCTAGCAGTAACAGACTGATAGCCGTTTGTTTAACACTAAAGGTGACAATCCAAACTTTTTTTCTTTCGTAGCAGGGTCTCAAAGTTTATGATATTTACTATATAATTTCTATGATATTCCAGAAAAGAGTTTCAGTCCAAATATAATAATGGGACTCAACATGCTGAAATCAAGCACTCCTCCTGACAATGAGACGACCGGAGATGTATTTTTTTTTTTTTCTTTTTCAGCAGTGAGTGAATTTTTAACGCATTCTTGTTTTTCAAAACTCTTCCATATCCATTTTAAAATGTATTTTAGACTTAAATTTGCTGCAAATGTATTGCGTAAAAGTCCACACACTGTATTTTAGTCACATGACCTTAATGAGTGGTTAATAAGGATTAACAAAGTCATCTGTCATTGCTTTATTATTATTATTATTATTATTATTATTATTAAATTCAGCCAGAGCAGTAGATCACTATCATCGTCTTTATTTACCAATATTTAGACTTCTACTCAAGACAGACTTCAGCAACCCAAAAGGGAAATGAAGAAGGTTCAGAGTGATTCCAATAACCTTATTATGTGCTCAAAAGTGACCAGAGTCTGATTTCATCCCGTCAGGTCTCCTGTGGATCTGGTATTTTACTGTTGTATCATCATAAGTAATTTTTTACCAATAATCATTATAACAACAGTGGTAAAGAGGGCAAAAAGAAAAACGGAAGACCTTTTTATGAATATTATTATTATTATTATTTTAAAGTACGATATTCCGAGTCCTTTTTCACGATTCCATTTCAGCTTTCAATATGGCCAAGTGTTAGGTCACCTGAAGATGCAGAAGAGGCCTCTTGAAAGAGATTTTTTTCTGTGTTCCCTCTACACAGATGTGATATTCTAGCATGCTGTTTTGTTTTGTGTTTCCTGTGTACAGATGGAATTTTCTAGAATGGGATTTTTTTTTTCTCTGTGTCGCTAAACAGACTCTCTAGCAATAGACTGATTACCAAAGCTATCTCTTTTGAAGGCCTGGTTAAACGCCCGGAGAGGAAGTTCCCTGTTGTATCAGTCACACTGAGAGCTGGGCCTGGGTCAATCAGCCTTTCAGAAAGCAATACAAGACAAGTGGCTGTGTCTTCAACAAAACGACAGAACACTTGTCTAAGCTTGTGTTCATTACCAGGACAAACATTGGTAACATACACTCCGGTCTTTCCCACCTCGTTGTCGGTCAGACTCTCTTGGAAGAGTTTCCAGTTCAGTGACCTATTGAGATTGTAAAGCTTTCATTGTTAAAAAAAAACAAAAAAACAAACTAGGAACAGACTGAAAAAGTAATACATTTTTACTGCTCGTACTTTGCCTGAATTCTCTTTTATCTTATAGTGGCCCACAAATTTAATGTAAACGTAGCCAGAGAATTCCATGTAAAGTGTAATTTTGTTCACAAAAAGTTTTAATGGAGTTTACAGTTTAAGATTGCATGGAATAATATTATTGTATCCCTACTGCGAGGTGTTCTTGGGAGCAAAGTGGCGGAAGTAGTTGTGTGAGAATCTGTACAGTAGCTGAAGGTTTGGTGTTGAACGGGCCAGTGTCATATAGTGCAGGGCCTGAAAATCTATGACTGTCAGTTTTTGAGTATTCGTACTTCCTGGTCTATTTGCCATATTTACTGGAATATTTGGACAACAGATAGTATTATGCTCATTGTTATGCAGTGACAGGCAAAGAGAGAGAGAGAGAGAGAGAGACAGACAGAGAGAGAGAGAGAGAGGGGAGAGAACGAGGGAGAGAGGGTAGAAAAAAAGTTAAAAAAAAGAGAAAGAAAGAGAAGTTGGGAGAAGGGGAGGGAGGGAGGGAGGAAACAGGGCGGGATAAAGCTAATAACAGTCAACAGTTTGGCTGTATATGAGGCTTGAAATCCTTTGAAGAGAGAGAGAGAGAGAGAACGTATCAGAGGGTGAATGAGGAGAAGGAGAGGAGAATTATGCCAATCTTCCCTATTTCGGAATTATCGACCAAAACCTCAAACTATGGAGAAAGAGAGAGAGAGGGGGGGGGGAGGTGGAGAAAACAGGAGAGTGAAAGAAAAACGAAGTGTGAGAGGTCGAAAAAAAAAAAAGGCAACGATGCCAATCACCCCGATTTCGTAGTTATTAACTAAGGCGTGAACCGCCAGGTCTGCTGGTCTAGTTGTTCTGTCCCTGTAGTTAGGAGGGCTGAGGTGGGAATTGGAAGACGGGTTAAGAGTGAGGGCAGGTGTGGGCTGGGGAGAGGATGGGAAATTAACTGTCTGTCACTGTGTAACAATACCCGTCGGAAAGTCCGGGACCTAAATCATTTACCTTGAACCAGACAAAGAGATAAGTGGTGTCATACTTTAGCCCTGACCTTCACGGTTTTTGTCTTACCGTTTTTCTTATCTTCCTTATGGAACGATTCCATCAACATTTGTCGTTAAATACATGCGTCTCTCTTAAGCTTCTTAGAGTAAAATCGACCCATCTCTTTGATATTGCCATGTTCTGAACACATAATTTGCTAACCATTTCAGAGGTCACAGAGCAATAGATATGATTACATCAAGTGTGTTTTGACGGGGAGAAAAACTGATTACAGCAGAAACACGACAAAGAGCAAGTCATTAACTATAGCCGGGGCCACAGTGCATCTTTGTCTGTATCTAACTCTCTCACTGCAGCCGCATATAGTCATAGACCAAACTCATTCCATTGCCGCCGGCTGCAGTGCATCTGGGTCTGACCGCCTGGCCAGCTGGCGTGTCAGCTAGCATTTTCTGTTATAACCCGCCTGCACTATTTTGCGTTTTGCAAGCTCGCAACATGACTATATGCGCCTGCAGTGCGAGAGTTAGACACAGACACAGATTGATGCACTGTGGCTACGGCCTGACTCTAGAAATAGCCAGAGATCGAACTACTCAAATTGTAAGTCTTTGGTAGTGGGAACTGTTTAGATCAGCTCTATAACTTCTCTTTGGCAGATCCAGTCGGGATGTGTATATCTGGGGGAGGGGGGGGGGAGTGCTCAAAGAATGATCGATAATACATTGTATTTTGTGTCTCTTTTCAAATAATAAATAATTACATTAACAGTGTGTATTTGGTTTATACTGTCATTAACACTCACATGACATTTCGTATTACTATCATTGAAGAAACATTGTCATGCCGCCAATTTCTCCGGATATTATTAGGGTTAAAGATTGTTTTGAAATGCTAGTCTTCAAAAGAACAAAGAAAACAAAAAACGTAAAGTGGGAATCCTATGGTTGCTGTCGTAGACCTCTTTGTTCTTTATCTTTTTCGTCCATTGGAACGCCCAGATTGTGTAATGCTAGTGTCTTTTCTCTCTCTCTCTCTCTCTCTTTCTCTCTCTCTCTCTCTCTCTTTCTCTCTCTTTACCGTGCTATTTGGCGTGGTTTGCTATCTGTCCCACACTGACTGACCCGCTAAATATCCTGGTCATTAGGGGCAGTGTGTTCGTGCCTGAGTCCTCAGTGACTGGAGAGAAGTGGGCCATTGTACCAACAAATGTGCCATAATCGAGAGAAGGTAATGTCAGTCCTGTAACCTTTCCCTTTATGTAATGGGCTTGTCTGTTTTGTTACCTCATATCTTTTTGTGAGTGTTGTTGTTGTTGCTCGTTTTGGATTTCTCCGTGATTTTCCCAGTCCTTTCATTTCGATATAGATATACTGAATATGATTTTGAGATATTATTCTTCAATGTGTTAGACTCGGTGTTTCTAAGCTCTTACGATAAATAAAGAAAAATAAAACAAAAATAGATGCATAGAGCAAAAGGATAAATGAAGGAAAGATGGAAAGAAGAAAGGGAAAAAAAGAAGAAAGAGGGAAGGAAAGAAGGAATGAATTAATGAATTATTGAATACACCAATAAATGGACGAATAAATGAAAAGAGTGAATGAATGATGAAAGAGCGAACAAACGAATGAATTCATGGTAATAATTTGATGAATGAATGAATGAATGAATGAATGAATGATTGAATGAATGAATGAATGAATGGATGAATAAATTAATAAATGAATGAAAACATGTATACTGGGTGTATAATGACAATCATTATCATCATCATCATCATTTTATAAAATAGAAAAAGACTGTCCAACCGGCAACTAACTAAACAATTTTTTAAAAATCTGATAAAAGCAAATAACACTTAAAAATAACTTCTTCTTGATGTTGAAATGAAGGTAAGCCAAATTTTCAGACCAAATATGTCCCATCATCATGATCATCACCACCATCACCATCATCAATTATCTTGTCTGGTGCAGACATTGACGTTTATAGTTCTCCACCTCTCTCTTGCACTCCAGGCTCTTACCAAAGAGTCGTTGTTCCTTGCCCAGCTGTTCAGGCTAGTTAGGAATCGCTTGTATTTACGTTCCCGTCTTTCCTCTCTTTTATCTGTTCTGACATACATATCTCTTTCAACCCTCTCTTTCTATGTATAATTATGCCCCATGAATTTCATCTATATAAGTACAATTAGACATTTTCTTCGGCTTCAGTTTGCTCCTTATCGTACAGGACAGAAGTACTGATAGTGGAAATATTGACGAAAATAGATTTTAAATAATGACTGCTATTTTCCTTCCATACTGGTATTGCATGATACAGGTGCAGTTTGGCTTATGCTTAACTAATGAATACGTTTTTTGTTACGTTAACATTGCTGAAGTTCACATTGCTTAGTAATTGTTCTTTATGCTGCATCGAATCACTGCAGCTTTGTTCAGCATATTTCCTGTTTGGCCGAAAACCATTTCCTCCAACAACTTTATATATTACCCATCATTTTCTTTATGCAATCTTTGAATATAAATACATCAAATAACTCTATTTTCCCGACTTCATTGTCTTTCCTCTCAATATGGACTTTTTTACCTTTTCAGAACCACCGGGTACTTACCTGATATGTTTCTGACTTGACCCATTAAGAGTCTCGCCTCTTAGTATAGAAAGAAGAGACAAGGAAAGAAGGAATGAATTAATGAAGTATTGAATACACCAATGAATGGACGAACAAATGTGAATGAATGATAAAGGAATGAACGAACGAGCGATTGAATACATGGTCATGGATGGATGGATGGATGGATGAATGAATGAATGAACGAATGCAAGAGTCCTGGACTTGTTACGGCCTTCAGTAAAGCCAGGTCCTGTTTACCGTTTCTCGAGCTGAAGAGCTCAAGGTCTTCGTACCCCCTTGAAGGCTGGCAACTTATCATTTTCCTTGACAGATTTCTCCGGATTGGTCTAGTTAACCCATTGAGGCCCAAGGATATTATATCGAGAGTTGGGACTGTTAAGATTTTGGATCTATAAATGATTTTTTTTTTTTTTACTGACATGTTGAAATCCTTCACTGTATTTTTACTGACTTTTAGATCTATCAATTAAGACTTCATCTGACAGAAATCTCCTACTTGACTGTGCTAATTTATAGTCACTCTGTGCCTGGCGGTGTATCGTGTTCACAACACACGATTATATAGCTTGTGATTTTTGTTTTTGTTTTTTTTTTTATTTCGTTACTTGTTTGTTTATTTTGCATCTAGAATTGTCCAATTTGCATTCATAGGATTATCTGAACTTTCGATGAATGCATATATGTAGGAAGTTAAAGAGAGTAGAATAGAGTCACTGAAATTAGCAGATGATTATGATATACGACACTGACTTCTTTGCTCTTGAAATGATAGCATAATACACCATATTCAACAATGTATGCAACATCTTCATTGAAGCCTCTGATACTTGGATGTAATCTTAAAAGAACAGTTATTAGAGTTTTCGCCCAAGAAGACTTGGGTCCACTGATCAATTGTCGAAGTGGTTCGGATCCTTCTATTCTGCACAATCTTCGAACCATCACCATTTATTGAAAAGCAGACGTCTAAGTACATAACCCAAGGGTTAAAAACTTTTTTCGACTTTGTTTTTCAGCAGAGAGCTACATTCCGCAGGTGGTCGACACATTGGGCAGGAATTTTGATGGTAAACATAAACTGGATGAAATCACTGAAAAAATCCGTATAACTTCAGACGAAACGGATGTGCAGACCAATTCAAGAATTCCTTTGTGACGGGATACTATGATAGACGTTCGACTATTTATTAGAGTAATTTTATTTCCACCACAGTTTGTAGCAGTCTGTGCACAGAACATAACAGAAACAGTTTCGGAAACATCTTCGTCGGGAATAAATACCGGAAGTTATACAAAACCTCTTATTCAAAGTCTTTAAGAAAACCATCTTACTGGAGATTTCAACAGACGGAGAGCCAAAATGGGCTCGTAATTCAATTTGGTATCCAATCTGTTCTCCCACAGTAAATATTTCTAAGAATCGAGGATCTGATTAAGACTGATAATGAAATAAAAAAGCCACCATGTGCTACTTCATAAGATAAAATTACACAGTTACGGCTTGTATTAGGGAATGTTTGATAATTATAGTGGAACAGTCGGACAATGCTCGGAACTCAAGGTGCCCTCTGTAATGTATTCTCATTGCTTTGGCACAAAACCCCAACTATTTTATCAGCAGTTTTCATTTGCTTTGCCGGGACTTAATTACTTGTTAATTAAGCAGATTGTCTCAATATTGTATTTGGTGGTATATACTTTAGGTGCTAGTGTACTGTCCTTCAGGTCGATGAAGATGGTCTTTGTTCAACGTAACACAGTGACCGCTGATAAAGGCCATCGCCGTGGTCGGTGACGTTACTGTCAGCAAACACAGATATAAACTTGGCCACGTGAATGAGAAATGGTCAGCCAGACAGAAACGACCGCACCGGCTGTTGAATGAAATTCCTGAGAGGTGACAATGTCAGTATCTAGGTCAGCATCTTCCCCCGCCCCTTCCTTGTGTCACAACGGAATGTGTGACACAATAATTCTTTTATCTATCTTGTCTCTCTGGACACAGGCTCTCTCCGCTCTCTTTCTCTCCTGGTCAAACTCACTTACTCCTCTATCACACTGTCTCTCTCTTTCTTTCTTTCTCTCCCTCTCTCTCTCTCTCTCTCTCTCTTGGCCTCTTCCATATATTCTATGTCTGGACGTGTGTGTGTGTGTTTGCATCGCTCTCCTTCGCCCGCTGTCTTTCTTTATTTCTTTCTCTCTCTCTCTCTCTGCCTTCCTATACTCTGTCTCTATACTTTCCGTTAACTCTGCCAGTGTGTAAAAAATACTGTAACATCGATCCAAAACTTGTATTTAAATTAATGGCATCATACATTTAAAACACTAGAGCTTTCTGGGCCATTCATTGAAAAGATGACAATAATTAAACTATAGAAACAAATACAAAATTCAATACAACAGAGACCCATTAAGTCCATTGATTTAAAAAGGTAAGCAATATCTATACCTCCACAGTGTTGTCGACAGACTAAAGCATTCTGTGGTGAAGAATGAGCGGTATGATACAATGGTAAGAGAGGAGACTACTAAAGTATTGAGACATTGGCCAACATCCTATCTCCAGCATTAAATAGTACAGCCCTACCCACTTCTGTCCCATCTGTGGGTGGGGCTTCTTCTCCCGGATTGGCCTCACCAGGCACCTTCGGACCCACCGTGTCAGCTCCAACTAGATCGATGGCATGGCCATCTTCGACAAAAACAACTTCTCCAAAGAAAACGCGTGAATCTTTCACGATTCCATTTTAACTCTCCGCTCTGACGTAGCTTTCATAATGAGGGTTTACGATAACAATAAGGATATCACTTATTATTCATGGATATAACATAAAGGGCCAGTTTTTATAACAAATTCCTCTCAAGATTTATGGACGCTTGAAATAACCACTGATAAAATATAATATGTCACCATTTTACTCCCTAAGGCAGACACCAAAATATATATTTTTTTTTAAATGTAAATTGAAACCTACGATCTAGGCCACAGAAAAAAAAAAAAGCAGGCACATAAAAAGGAAATTTATAAAAACAAAAATAAATAAACAGAAGGGTTGGACAGAAAAAAAAATTGAGCAAAAGAGCAAAACCTCGTCCCAAGGACGCACGTCGAGCAATATTGCTGAAAACTGACGTTTTAAGACGACATTGTAAAATTTAATGGGACCAGGTGGGTACCGGCTTGCCTCAGGAAGCCAGGTAAAAACCGTGAGTGTAATGGTTCATAAAAGCTCGTAACGACTGGGAAATTGCTGCAGAAAGCGAGCTGGCAGAGTGAGGCAAGCAGCCGTCCTTTAGAACAGTTGTCACACCTTGTCGTGAGCCGATTCCCTTATTGCTGCGTCCTTGTATAGATTTAACATTAAATGTGTTAGAGGAAACTCCTGTAAAATAAAGATTATAACAATATTTGATCATGTTCAAGCAGTGGCAGGTTAGGTCTGAAAACAGTGTAAGTCCAGTGTGTTTCAATAACAGTGTAAATGTTAGAGGGAAAGACTCCAATGCGAAATATTAATTAAAGATGCGAATCATACCGCAGATCGGGATCTTGATATATTTAGGGTTAAAATCGCTTGCTAACACACTGCTGTTTATGGGTGTAAAAGTGGGAGTAAACAGAGAGAGAGAAAGAGAGAGAGAGAGAAGGGAGAGAGAGAAATGTATTTGATCCTAACTGTAATTCAGACGAATCTAGTAGATGTTTTAGCATTTCTCCTACATGAAGTGTAATGGCAAAAGCACACAAGGTCTTGATCTGTCTGTCTAGAGGTATTTTCTGGGCTGCTCTGCTTTGCTTTTCAGAAATTGTTGATCCTGATCCGATAATAACCACCAACACTTCTGTTTGCTATATTGTTCTGCCATATTATGTAACGCTGAATATTATTTGTTGCGGTTGTAACTCGAAGAAAGAATCACTTGTCAAGAAAACAGACAAACAATAAAAGAAAATGGAATGTACTGTATTTAAAATTCCTCTTTAACCTATTATGACTCAATGTCTTTTTTGGCACACGAGCATGCCATTCATGAGTACTTGACAGCAAATCCATGGAGATATTATGTGTATGTTAGATGGAATCATAGTTGTAAACTTCAACTGGTACATAATCTTACAAAATGTTACTCTGCATAGATAGTAGCTACTAACGTTCAGAAGTAACTCTGTGAGGATAGCCAAACACATTCGTATCTTTCCCGGGTACTAGAGTGTTAAATACAGCAGTTCTGGGAACATTCAGATATCAACACCAGTAACAACAAGAGCTATGAATGAAGGGGGATAATTGCAAACCTGCAGTTTTGACCAATAGCCAAAATCTTCTTGAGGTGAAGACAAACAAGATTTCATATATCAAAGACATTTTTCCCCCGCCTAATAGGCTATACACTATTTGTCTTGTGTCCCTGTTAACTGCCACCTGCTCCCTGCTTCATGACAGGAGCACCTTCCTCTTCAGACCATCTTACGGAATAACAAAACAAAAGAAAGTTGAAGTCGTGGAGATTTTACCCGCCATCTTGAATTGCCTGCTACCATGCACATAGTACTGATCACGATATAATTATTACTCACATTACCTAAAGAACGGGTGGCAGGCCGTGTGGTCAGGTGTTGTTACTTTGCGAAAAGCTCATATCGTGGAGGTCGCAGGTTCGAGTCTCAGATTTTGCGTCTGAGGATGTCAAGATTCGAAGTTAAGAGCCAGATTTGTTTCAGTGATTCAACGGTCCCATGTCTCTTGGGGTAGGGAAGCCTGATGTTAGCCTTCTCGGATAGGGGCGAAGGTATGAATATATTATGTCGGAGGTCCCATGTGTACGTCACGCACGTTATAGAATCCTTGGAAGTTGCAAAAACCGATGAAAGAAGGGCAAAATTTCGTAATTCCAAATTTCTACCCACAACATTTTTCACCCCAAAAATAGGCAGCCACTTAAAGCCGACATAAATATGCTTTCTTAGCATTACAAGACTTGAAAAGAAAACAAAACAAACAAACAAACACCCTATAGAACAAGATATTATTCGTGTTTGTTTTGGCATTCAAAAAAAGTCAAATTTGCCATTGTATAAACTTTGCATTAACTTTGCCAGCTGCCATCAATCAGAGATATTTCAGAAATGCATCATAGGTAAGAAGCAATGCACTTTTAGTTTTCTGATCTTGGACGTCAGCCTAACCAACCTATAATCAGCTCTACAGTAACTCGACACTAGGTATATTTCTGTGCTTAAAGCGTGGTAATTCAATTGATTTTTTGTAGTTTAAAGATTTTAAGACAAATTGTGGATTTTTTTTTTCTATTTGTTTATCTATTTTTCTTTCGTTTACAGTGTTTGAGAAACTGGTGCCAATACAATTTTCGAACAAAAATAATGACGATACATGGCACTGATACAGCAAGAAATGTAAATGACGTTCACTAAAAGTCGAGAAACAGATGAAATTGAACCATAAAGTTGAAGGGAAATTCAACAACAGCAAATCATTTTGCATTTCAGCAAAAAGTAAAGGATGGCTAATTTAATTATTAATGCGTTTATTTGTTTACGGATTAATATTATACTCTTTTCTTTTACTTAGAAAGGAGGATTAGGTCAAAGAACACATGTATTTAGAAAAAAAAATGTGAATAAAAACAAACCGAAAACCTGCATTACAAAGTTATCTGTACAATGCGTTAAGTAGGAAAATGCAAACCTTTTTCTTTCTTGGCACACTTTCAATTTCTCTTTCTCTGCACTCTTTTCCCAAATGCAAGAACTACACCCCCCCCCCCCCAAATAAGTTGAGAAATGTTCAAATGCAGCTTGAAAATCTCTCAGAATTAACAAGGAATTTATAAGAAAAGCAGCATGTGTTTTTCTTGGCATCCAAATCTCGTCTCACCTCCCACTAAGTTGACTGATGGGTTAGGTGTGAATCTCGGCTGTTCCCCATAACAGAGTATTATAT
>JBCAUA010827478.1:2500-14377 GCA_038406235.1 Peronia verruculata
GAGAATTCTGAGTTCATCTCGATGAGGCGTGGTCCGGGACAGGTACGGAAAATCGAGTGCATTGTATCCGGTCCAAAGGCCACGAACAATGGTGTTCAGTACTCGTTCAAACAGACTTGAAGGGCAGCACACAATGGTCACATTAACTTCCCAGGCAACAGAGCACATTGAGGACTTCATTTGGCTTGCACTTATCATCATCTTCAAGTTTCTTGAAAAAGATTAATTACCCAGACAGAGCAAAACAACAACAACAACTGTCAACAACAACAACAACAACAACAAACGTGGTAATTTACAAATACAGAATTAAAATATCTGAAAAAGAAAAAGGAAAATAAAAATAAAGAGGCATTTTCTTTTGTACATGAAAGCAAAAATCTGTGCATATTATGTACGAGTATGAGTGAACCTGCGTGTGCATGTGTGCCCACCTGCAATAGCTAAAGATCCTCACATGAACTAAACGGAAATTATGCGCACTGCAGCAGCGAGCCAGAGGATGATTATGGATCTGATTCTAAACTTATCATAGGTGTGCCTTGGTTGAATTTTGGAACAGTTCTGTAAATAGTTTCTAATCTCATTCAAGTGGTTGTTAAAAAACAACAACAACAACAACAAACAAACAAACGAACAAACAAAAACAGTTAACGTTTAAGCTCCACGACAAACAAATTCATTAACAGCAATAGTTCACATGGCAAAAAACCTGGAAAATCCCCTGCAGAGTGTTTGTACCTCCCCCCCCCCCCTGCCCCCGCTTGCTAAAATAGAATACTCACTGATGTTTGTTGCCTCTCTTCTAAGACATCCGACAACAACGTATCACCGGTCCCGTGCATTTTTGTTGTTTTGGCTATGCCAACGATAGTGAATAGTTTGTACCCCCTCCCCCCCCCCCCAACCAACCTATCAAAACTAGCTGGGGATTTCCAGCGGTTCACTTGGTCAGAACAAATGTATTTTCACACTAAACATAGCCTCAACAGGATTTGACTTCATTTACAATCTGTGGGAAAGTTTACAGAAGTTTGACAACATAGAATACGTAGGCACGACATTCTACAGAACAGTGACCACTAATTCTTTCGTGAGAGAAGCTCCAATATAAATCGTAGCTGACATGCCCATGTAATTGGTAGACAACAAACTAGATCTAGTTAACAACCTAATGACTTCTTTTGATTGATTATTACAAAGGTGGAATTTCTATGAACTAAGCTCATGAACTGGTCACACTCACAGAAAGAAAGGAAGTAGAAAGAAAAAGGGAAAAAAAGGCAGAATGAAGAAACGAAGGAAGAAAAAAGAAAAAAGAAAGAAAGAAAGAAACTCGTTGAAAGAAAACTGTCCACCAGCTGTACAATACCAGTTACAGACACCAGGGTGTGAGAGAGAAAGAAAGCGAAAGGAAAATAGAAAAACCAAGGGGAGGAGCCTGGAGGAAAATGGAGGAGAAGAGTAAAAGAGAGACGGAAGCGATAAGAGTGAGAAAAAAAAAAAGTGAGATCAGAGGGTGAGGAAACAGATTTGCAGAGGTTGCAAAGGGAGGAGGGGGGGGGGGGGGAAAGGAAGGGTTCTGGAATGCCAGAGGTAACAGCTGTGATGGTATTAGTAGGTGAAGTAGTGACATTACCACGATAAATGAAACTACAACAACGACAACAAAATAATGGTAACAGTGTTTATAACAGTAAGATAAACGTTTGAGGGTTTAACAAGTTAGCATCGACATATAGCCCATAAGAGAGATAATGCAGAGCTTGTCTTACTTCAATATCGCCAACTCTTTTCTCCTTCCCTGTTTCTCTCTCTTTCACTCTGTCCCTTCCAAGTGGGTAGCTGGCTGAGATAGACACGAAAACATTGAAAATCTAACTATTGTTACTGTAACTAATGAGAAACACGCAAACAATTTACAGAGAGACAAACTTTCCTATCAGCAAGTGCCAATATTTGCAATGGACATTCCTCAAGGTCTCACAAAAAATTAAGGATGGCCTCTCGTGGCCAGTTTCAAATTTTTAAATAGCAGTGCCATTTGAAATTCAAGTCACATAATGACGATTAGGTAGTTTTGAAATTTCAACAGGTTTTAAAGAGGGGGGGGGGGCGTCCTGAATAATATAGATTTTGCCCAAAAAATGCGATTTTGCACTTTTGTTTCCTCTTAAAAGTACTGCCTTTTCTGCGTGTAAAAATGGCATCAAAAAGTTGCTACGTCCATTCTAACGTGTTTGACCAATGGTCATTCGACCTCACTGGATATTTGTTCAACCCAGTTTAATAGCGGGTGTTATCTCCCCTTCAGCAATCCCTTCCAGACTGTCCACGAGTCCATAGTTTTCTTTCAGGCCAGACCTGTATAAATATTCTCGGCGTGTGCAAGTGTCAGTTTGTGTGAGTGTGAGGGAGTATATGTGAGGGCGTCACGTGTCTAGCTGTGTGTGTTCATCGTTCTGTTTGTCGATATGAACGCAAGAATAACTGTTAGGTCCACACGTGAGAGGCCTGGAATTGACTGTTGCAGTAAAGCGAGAGGTGGAAATTGGATTGTGAACAAAAAGTGCCAGGTCCTGTCGCTTTGTCCGCCGGGTATTTCCTCCTCCTGTGGGTCGGCCATTGTTGGAACATCAATCGACTGCATCCTGGCGATGTGTTGTCTGAATTATTCACGAGGTGATATGTTCCCGGCTGTAGACAAAGGGAGTGAGTCTCTTGATGTCATGACAACACACAAGGTCAAAGAAACCTCACGATCATAACCATCCATGCCAGCACCACAAACGCCCAGGCCAACACACAAATGTTTCTCACAATAAGTTGGAAATCGCGCTGGGATTGGTGCTAGTAATTTACCAGGACAAAAACAGTCAACAATGTAGCATATCGAGCTGGTGCAAAAACTAGACCTGTTTCATTCCTGAAAACCCAGTTCGAAATGTTTAGAAATTCTGCTGCCTTATCGTCAGTGTCACAGGGTTTATGTGCAATGCCATTTATGTGCAATGCCATTTATGTGCAATGCCATTTATGTGCAATGCCATTTATGTGCAATGCCAAGGTAAGCAGAGCTAAGACTGTACTGTAGATGATAAACAGAAAATTTCAAATCAAACCAATGTTGTTTAGGAGCAGGGTAAACATTCTAAACGTTTTCTTCACTGCATCAGTGTTCGCACCGTCTCAGTGTTCGCACTACCCGTAGGTGCATCGTGTCATATGCACAAATCTGAACCAAAATTGGTTTATTTCCTCTGAACTTAAAGCTTCTAAAATGAACCAATTTTGGCTCAAACTGGTGCAACAGGACACAATGCCGACACATGTGACGTAAACACCTGCCTAACGCACTGACCCTCCTGTATTCCTGTTTGAGAAATGAAGATGATCTTCTGGTAGATCAGATCTGTGTCTGTCCACGAGATGGTGTCCGATTTCCCCAGATATATAGGGGCGTAGTTTTAACCCGTTGAATTCTACAGTCCGGTACAGCGGGCAGACTATCATGTGTCAAATCCCCCCCCCCCTCCCCCAGCCTGGTAGACCGGACTGCCACACTTCACTCCGCACCTTGGTGTCCACTTGGTAGAATAGATCTAATAAGTGGCTTTGGGGCAAAGACGTTTAAGACTGCGGCGATTACACATGTTTGCGTCCATGATCGCATTTAAGGCTTGTGTTTACAAAAGATATTGAACGTTAAAGGAGAAATGTACATTCTTGGTCCAGAAAGCCACTGCTAGGGCTTTGTCAGGCACTGGTGATCAGGGGTCTAAGGGTGAAAATATCAGAAACTGTCCTGAAGCGTTGCCCGAGGTTGGGGTCATGGATGACTGGAAGAGGAAAGTGTGGAAAGGTCAGGGTCAGAAAGCCATACAGGCAGAGATTGGTCAGGCAGATCTAGGTCAAGACAGTCATGGCAGAGGAATGGAGGGTAATATAGAATGTTCCTAGTGAAAAATCAAAGTTCGGAAACCAAACTAGGATTTTGATTTTTTACATTTTGTAAATTGTAATGTGATAGCATTCGTCATCTGATCAATTTTGTGAGATTTGCTGTGTGGATAATTTTACAGTTTGTTCCAAATATGGTTTTTTTTTTTTTTTAGCAATTTAAAAATGTCTATATCAAATGCGAGTTTATAGATAAAATATAAGTGAAAATAAGAGGTCACAGACATCTCCCAGCTAAGATAAAGATTCCATAACGTCAGACGGATTAACTGCAATGTGGGCCATGAGCCAGCCGACCTATGCCATTATCTACTGCACAGGATAGCACTGGCCAATGATAAAATAAAATAAATGATAAGACATGTGAGAATTTCTGTTGTTGTCGTTATTGTTGTTGTTGTTGTCGTTGTTGTTCTTTACACTAGGACTGTGAGGCCTGGTTATAGTTCAACTATGAAATATATAGCAAGGGCCTGTGTTGGTGAAATCAAAGTATGAAATGAGGTCCACCATCAGTAGCGGGGTCTGAGTTCCAACTACACCATCATCCACAACACGGCCTTGCACTAAAGCAGAAGAGAAAGAGAGAGGCATATGGTACTGGAGGAAACCACAGAGACCCCCCCCCCCCTTGAAACCTCATCATCTCTGCATGTAACCTCCAACCTCTCACAGGCCGTCCTTGACCTCTGAACCCGACAACTGACCCAGTCTTGGGACGTAGAAAAGGAGGGCCAGGGTTTTTTATTCCAATGTATGTTAGTGTATCTGTGTGGGTGTGTGTGTGTGCTTGTCTAACTGTCTGTGTGTGTGTGTGTGTGAGTGTGTGTGTGTGTGTGTGAGTGTGTGTGTGAGTGTGTGTGTGTGTGAGTGTGTGTGTATGTGTGTGTGTGTGTGTGTGTGTATGTGTGTGTGTGTGTGTGAGTGTGTGTGTGTGTGTGTTCTATCTGTGTGAAGAAGAGAGAATGAGGCAGATATACTGGAAATGATAGACAGAAAGATAGAGTGAGCGGGTAAGGGAGACAAAAACATGAGAGTAGGCCAGAGTGAGAGAAGAGGGAAAATCAGTGGGACAAAGACGAGTGAGAAAACATTTGAATTAGAGACAGAGCTATAGACATACAAATATAATAGATGAGACCCCATGGCCACTGTGGGAGATTTTTTTACCCTGCAACCTAAGGAAGTGTATGGCAAGAGTGATTTTGGTTGATAAAATTGAATGTTACTCAAAGAAAACGTATATTGAACGAGTCATACTATTGAACTTACGATTCGGATCATGAACCCTCGGGAGTTTATTATTCAACTATTATCGCATTTATAATAACGTCAAAGATAATAACCTTTTTTTCGGGTTTATATCTACAGACACACTGATCCATATGCAACAATAATATGTATCTAATTTCATATGGATCCTTCAGAAGTGTTCGAGTCCATAAGCCTATTGTGTGTTATGTTTCTGATTTACTGTAAACTAGAAGAAAACCCACGACCTCCGTGTTTTTTTTAAAAATATCTATATAGCCCTGCGATTTAAAGTGTGTGGCAAGTATGCAGACCTCGATTCTGATAGTTTGGTTGATTAAAATGAATATTGCTCAAGGAAAACATATTTTGAATGCGTCATACTATAGAACGTGTAATTCGGATCAAACAGCCCGCATAATAAAGGACATCTATATAGCACCTCACAACCAAAGGGTTCGAAGCGCTTTACAGAAACCAACGGTTTTATAACCAGCTATACAAGAAATATCCTCAAAACAGATAGGAGCAACAATATACGTACTTAACCATAACAAAAACGTATACAGACATTATTCGAGACATAGTCATATACATAAGCATGTAATATAACCTAAACACATTTGTAAGCTTGTAGACACGAGAGACAGACATCTCCCGGGAAAAGTTTGAAAACATTACAAAGACAGATGGTTGTTGAACAGGTATGTTTTTAACTGTCCCTTAAGGGGTTGGGGGGGGGGGGACGTCCTGAAATGTGGATTTTGCGAGAAAAAAAAAATCGATTTTGAGCTTTTGTTTTCTCTTAAAAGTACTGCCTTTTCTCTGTGTAAAAATGCTATCAAAAAGTCCCTAGGTCAATTCTAACGTGTTTGACCAATGGTCATTCAACGGTAGAACTAGCGTATTGACAATCAGGATTTGGCTCCAGCTGGCTGCTAAATGAGGCCGTAGATCATCGCGATTTGAGTACATATACAGGTAAAGGGTGCAAAAAGCACTTGAATATCACCTTTCCTAACAATATCACGAGTTCCAATGCCAGGAATGGACACTGGATGACCACTATGAGGCGAGAAAAACTGCTGATCATGCAAATTATCAATGTAACTGTTCTAAAATGACTTTCCTCGTCCTATAAATAGCGCAATTTGGCTTTCCTTTTGCTTCTTAATTCTCAGTTGTCGACTATATGTCATAGTAAAGGTCAGACCACTCTTGGGTTGCACTCAAAAATAATATGAGGGACACACAGAGGCCCTCAAGGACCCATAAGTGGTTCTTATTAAGATGGGGGGGGGGGGAGCAAAATTCGAAAACAAATACGTCCAGAGAGCCAAAGAACGGCAACAAGAGACTCGGGAGTCACGACAAGAGGGCTAGTAGGTTAAAAAAGGCTATTTCGAGGCTGAAAGCCGAATAGAAAACTTTTCATGTCAATCATTCGCTAAAAGATAACTTTGAACGCGTTTTTCTCAAAACCCTGTCTCTTGACAGTTTATTTCTATCTCCTTTTTTTGGTTCGAAACCGATGCAAACCAAATTTGGTATGCATCTAGTCACCACAAAACCCAAAAAGTTACGTATACGCGTTAAATTTGCTGGGTAAGATTTAGAGAAAATTGGGTTTTTAGTTTGAAAAAAATGGCGAAATTTGAATTATCGCCTTAAGGCATTTTTACAAATTTATATACAATTTTGTATTGCATGGAACGTAATGAAAATATGTAAGTTTTTAGATATTATATCAAACAATATATTCACCACTTTTTGTCACGTTTTGTTGAAATTTGGCGGACTAGATAGATTTTAAAATCAGTCAATTTAGGGACGCCAAAATTCAAGATGGCTGCGCTGCCGGGGGAACCGTATGAAAAAGTCGATTTTTTTCCATTGTTTTCCTCTAATTTGAACATGCGGAATTCATTGAAAAAGGTTAAAATAACCTAACTTTAATAATAATAATTTAAAAAATGTAATGTTTGTCCTTATATAACATTATTATGAGGTCTTGAGTCACCTCCCAAAATTTCTGGAGGGTCATCGCTTCATCGTTATACGTGACTAGGTTTGTGTATGTGTGAATTTTTGTGTTTGTGTGTGTGTGTTTGTGTAAAGTACAATGCGTCTAACCATATTCCTGAAAAATGTCCATTTTCTTGAAAACATTAAATTCTTTTAAGCCCAGGCCATGATTGTTTAAGTAAAAGCCTACCATATCCTTGGTGGTAACATTGGGTCTTGACTCTGTCCTCCCCGGCTGAATTAGCAATATCCAATCATATATACACACACACAAAGACACACACTCACGCGGGGGCCCGGGGTTTATAAGTAGGTACTCTGCTCCCACCTGCAGGATTTCTCCTATAAAGTGCCATCCTCAATATCCAGGAGAGAATCTTCTCTCTCTCTTTTTCTTTCTCTCTCTCTCTTTCTCTCTCTCTCTCTTTCTCTCTCATTCTCTCTTCCCTTACTCCTTTCTTCTGCCCCGCTTTCTTTCGTCTCTTTTCTTTGACGTGTAAACGTGTCTTATCATTCCAGAGACAATAGAGCCGTGATCGTGTTGATGTGTCTGTTAAAGTCCAACACAACAACAACAGCAACAACATATACACATACAATACACACACGTGCAATACATACACAATGTGTGTGTGTTTGTGTGTATGTGTGTGTGTGTGTGTGTGTGTGTGTGTGTGTGTGTGTGTTTGTGTGAGAGAGAGAGAGAGAGAGAGAGAGCTCTCGCTTAGCAGAGGATGTCAACATTCTCACTTCTGACAGAGCATGCACTAAAAAGGAGAAAGCCACAAGTTTGCGTGCGTTTCCCATATGTAAATATTCATAGGATTTCTCCGCCCAGAGGCCGAATAGATCGCCTGCACGCCTAGGTGAGCATATTTCTTTGTCATTTGGAGCAGTGCATGCTGGTAGAAGATTCGCGTGGCCCGGATGTCCGAGTGTGCTTAGCCAGGAAGTGGCAAGAAGAGATTATCATAGAGATCTCTCTGGCTGAGAACTAATGGTTTCTATTGGAGGCGTTGTACTTTTCCTGCCTCTGAGGTAATTAGGCCACTCATTTTGTTCAAATATTTTGCACACACATATCTCGCAGCCAGTCAAAATAAGACGCATGACGATTTTTCTCACTATGGGATTTTTGGTATCTTGTGAAAGTTTATTTCATATCCTTTCAGGTGGTGAAAAAGTTTTGAGCTAGCTTAATTCTAGCTAGAGATATTCAATTTTAAACAGACAAGGTGGGACCCCCAGCAATGACCGAAATTCCGAGAAAAATCGAGTTGAAATGAACGGTCGAATGCATAAACTTACATACCTATGTCACAAAACCCCGATTTTATTGAAGTAATATTTATAAATGAAAAGTAAGCAAGATATTCATCTTATTATCTTATTTAGAAATGAATGTACTTATTTATTTATCTGATTGTCTTATTTAAAAATGAATGCACTTTCGATTTATGAAAAAAGAAAAAAATCAAAAGATGTCTACCCTCCTCACCACATTCAAAGCCCCATTTCTCGGTTCTAGTGCAGCGATCTACGTCTTATTTTGACTGGCCGAGATATATATTGTAAAGATCGCGGCCAGACAGACAGGCAGACAGACATGGACACAAACAGACACATAGAACAACAAACACAAAGTTGCTGCTAATGGTTGATCATTTTGTCTGATAGTAGGGAAGATTCGATAGATCGCAAGATGGATAGGTGAACAGGTGTCCCCGTAAATTACTGGAAGGATAGGATAATAGGGAGCTGGATAAGAGGTTTAGACTGACAGGCAAGCATCTATGAATGGATAGTAAATGGATTTGTGAGTTGACAGATCACGTAAATGAATAAGTGAGTGGACAGACTGATAGACATATCAATGGATAGATTGGTGCAGGAATAGATAATAGATCGATGTGATAGTCAGAAATTGGATGGGTGGATACATGGCTAGAGTGTCCAGTTGACGAGATCAGTAGCTGATTTTCCGGAAATACAGGGAAGTGATAACAGTGACTGCTATTCGGCTTTCTAATTCCACATTCTTGAAGCTAGCGCGGATAAGCTGGGCTAATTTGTCATCCAGTTCTTTCCAATCTTTAGACCCTTCTGAGGGGAACAGTATCCTCGGTCGCTTCTCATCTGAAGGCAAGCAGGGTTGCTCGTTGGATGGCTCAATGTTGAGGCCACTGGCCATGTGGTTTGCCACCTGGCCAGTTTCTTCTGACGACTTATCTGAGTCAGGGCGCTCTTGAGCATCCGAAACAGCGCATCGCATCTTTGTCCGCTGGATGTTCATTCCCCACGGGATTAGGCAATCTCGTTGTCCGTTTTCGCGTCCGGTTCGTTTCCGTGTGGTCACCTATGGATCCCTTATTCTCCCCCTCCCTTACGGTGGATCCTGGGAACATTTTGCCCTTGTTCGTACTTGTAGCGGTGATATTATTATGAGTACAAGGGGTGCTAACCCTTGTACCCGAGGTCTGGTCTTTCCCAGTGTCCATCAGTCTTTCCTGATTGTCCATTGGTCTATCCCGAATTTCAGAAGACTTAGCCCATGTCAGTGATAGGAAAACCTTTCGGGTGGAGCGAGACAGGTGACGGTCTTCAGAGGAATTTGCCACCTTTAAGTCCCCAAGAGATGGATTCTAAGTCAATTTATAGAAAGATTGTATATCATGTGTGAGAATTGGAAGAGGAAATGTGAAACCAAATACAGTATTCGCTGGGCAGAAGAACCCCGGTACATAATAATAAATAAACTGTTTCCTGGGGGTTTTATCTAGATTATGATTTTGTACATCACTATGTACAAACTGCTGTTAAATTTGAGGAAATATATTGATTACAGCAAATTTACAGTTCAAAATATGTTTTTGTCCAAAGACTGTCACAAAATGCAGAAGCAAAACATGGTGGTTTCAGGGCGAAAATTAAATTTAAAAAAAAAAAAAAAAGATTAATATCTCCAGTTCTTAACAGAACAGTGAAACAATTTTTTTTTTTACACTGCTTGAACTTTTCTCATACAAGAAAAACAATGGATGGGGCTGGAAACATGTTGTTTTATGCCCCAAAATGGCACCAACACTGCACCCCTAAAATTGTGATTTTTCTCAATATGTATGATTTCTTCATTTTTTTCCCCTAAGGCTTTTTTATTTCTCAACCAACTGTCTTCAGATTTGGAATATCCTCCATAGCATGTGCTTAAATGCATCACTTTTTCTGAATTTCATTTCTGCTTTTGAAGGAAAATTGCATATTTTGTAAAAAATTGTAAAAAACTTTTTACATAAGTCAATATATATACATTTAAAAAATTTATAAAAAATATTCTATGATATATAAACAAAAAACAAATGCATTTTGTCTTTTACATAGGGTTATATTATTCATGTGCAAAATTGCACACTATTCCATTAAATACTCTAGGGGACTTAGGCTTTTGATAATAGCCAATTTTCAAAACACAAAATCCAATAAGGCGGCATTGCCATGAAAACCTGATGAAAAAGAATTTTTTTTTCTGCACTTTGCCTCCAATTTGGACATGCTGAATCCAAATTTGAAGCGTAAAAAATCCCTATCTCAAGTACTTGAAAAATCACTCTCAGGACCCGCATCCCCCCTTGGGCTCTATCTTTTGCAGCTATCTTCATTGCCGTGGCCATACATGAACTTTGAAATTTCCACGGCAGTGCCTAATAAAGAAAGGCAGGAAAAGGAAAGAAAAGACATAGAAGTCATGGACAGGGGCTGGTATGTGAAAAACGCTGCATTAAGGGAAAGAGCTGAATAAAAAACTTTCCATGTCAATTTTTCACATTAAATAAATGTGCTTTTCTTGAAACAGGATTCTTTTTGTAACGATTTTGCCATTTACTATTTCTGGACTGATTCTACCCAAATCTGGCATACATCATTTTCACAACAAGACCAAAAACATATGTTAAGCCTGGCATACTACTCTGTAAATTTTGGAGAAAAATTGGTTTTTATTGTGAAAAAATGGCAAAATTTGAAATTTCAACACGACATTACAAAAGTTCTAGAACTGTTCATTTCATTATTTTTTTTTTTTTGCACATGGAAAAAGCCAAACATGGAACTTTTTACATAATATGTCAAAGAACATGTCTATAGGGTATCATCAAGGTCTACTGATATTTGGCGGAGAAGGTAGCTTGTAATGATAACCTTTCTAGAGAAGCCAACATCCAAGGTGGCAGCACTGCCATGGCAACCATTCAAGAAGTAAATTTTCTTTTACTGTTTCCAGCTAACTTGAACATGCTGAATTCAATGGAAAAGGTTAAAATAGTTTATTTTTAATAATGAAAAAAAAATCCCTTCCAAGACACACTATTCACGTTAATGAGCGTTAACACATGGACTACACATACATCGACATATCAAGGGTATATTATATACTCTTAAACAGTTATAATACAAAATTTGCCAGGAATGGAAAACCTTTTATTATTTTGAAGTAGCTGAAAAGACCATTTTGAAACAGGGGACACAACCTTTGGATACAATTTAATTCACAGGCACGCTTCTATACCATGCCTTTAGCCAACAGGTGAAGCCATACTTGATAGTGCGAAGAACGTCTTTAGGCGGTCTGGGCCTCTCGTTACTATG
>JBCAUA010827489.1:0-14376 GCA_038406235.1 Peronia verruculata
TGCGAAAATTGATAAAAGTTGCAAAAATTTGGAAAAATCGCGCAGTGCACGAATTCGTGCAAAAGTTGCAAAAACGATTTTCTGGGGGGCCAGTTTAATGTCATGGGTTACATTAAATTTATTAAATTGAACCAAAAGCTAGATCTAGATCTTGGTCGATCTCATTGAAAAAGAATGAAAGAGAGCAAATTTGATGCGCGATGAAAGAATGCGTAAGGGGAACTAACCATTACAATACCCGACAATATGTCATTCCACAGAAGTAATAGTGCCTAGTTTTGTGACATACGGGTGAGTCGAACTACGAATGAGTCGACCCTCTTTGTCATCCCCCACCAGCATCGACTCATCCGTATTCCACTGCATTTGTCTAATTCCTTGGGAACTACATGTACATGTACCTTAGCCGGTTCCCATGGAAACGGCCACCATTTAGGATTTTCCTGTTAAATCAAAATCTGTCTCCTCCATTACTAATAGTAATACATGTACATGTATGTGCATGTATTACTATACCAAACTTTGCATTTTATTTCTGACTACATGTACATGTACTATTACTACATGTGTCAGGAGGGATTTTTTTTTTAAAAATTTTTCTTTTTAATGAACATTTAAAAATGTTATGACTGTGAAAAATGTACAAAACTTGGCATTCTTATTATCATTTTGTTTCCTCAAAAAGTGAAAAGAAAAAAAAAAAAGTTTCTGACATTTTGTTTACATTATGTCAAGGAAAGTAATTGAAATGTAATGAAAATATAGCTGGATGTTTATTTGTGTTGCGGTTTAACGACACAGCATGATTACTGCTATATTGTGTCAAGCACAGTAAGAGATACTAAGATACGTTTACACGTCAAGAAGAAGGAGAGAAAAGAATGAAAGCAGAAGACAGGAGCAAGGAGAGAGAGAAGAGATACAGTGTATCTCTCCTGGAGTGTCGAAGATGGCACTCCATGACATCCCACCGATGGTGGGCTTACATTGCCTGCAGGTGGGAGCAGAGAATCTACTTCTAAACCCCGGGCCCCTGCGGGGAACAGCTATGCTGCTAAGTTTTGGAGGAGATAGAAGAATGAGACAAAAAAAAAAAAAAAAAGTTTTGAGAAAAAAAAAAAAAAAATTGTTAAAAAAAACATTATGGATGGAACACTGAAAAATCCAGTATACATGAAATGCTACAATTTGGCAGAGAAGACATCGAAGTAACCGTGTTATATATATAGGCCATGAAATATGAAGCGCTCTCTCTCGTGTACATTTAATACACACATGTACTTTCAGGAGGACTTATTCATGGGTCTCAAATGTGACCTTCGCGCCCATACATGTACCGTATTTACCATATATTTACTGACATGCTAAAATACTCATGTAGAAGCACTTTCTTTCACTTCCCGGAACAAGTAAGTTCCCCAACCTGATATCCTCACAAGACCCATATCAACAATAGATCTAGCGGCAGAATAAGGAACTGGCAATACAGTTAACACAGTGAATGCAAATTGTAATCATAACTAAAAAAACACGATCAAACTGCTTCTAATCTGTTGTGCATATTTATTTACATTCAACAAACTTCCACAATACAACAAATATGATGTAAAAAAGTGTATGTTCATGCAATAAAATTCCATTACCACAAACCCACACAGTACACTGTACAGTAAGTAAGACTGATGTATGAAATATGTTAAACTTAAAATCTTCATTGAATCTACATGTATGCAAGATATCTTAAATACACATGAGAAATGGACCAAAGCTGGATGTGTTACTTTTGTAACAAGCTCTGGGAACGTGACAGGAATAAATAAAATCTATAGTATAATTAATGCACATTACATATGAGAGGAAGACAAAAGCCATGACTAAGTTGAGTGGGATAAAGAAATCTTTTTACATAACTAATACATGTACTTGTACTATGCCAGAGTAACTAGATCCATCTGCAGTGAAAACTTTTTCATCTATGTGAAATAACAATAATACAACTTATTAATTTACATAGCTAACAAACATTGAGTCTACATACATGTACATGTAATTCCAGGGCTGAAAACGTGTTCTTTAATTGTAAAAATGAAATAAGTGTATTCAGTTGAACTAATTTGATCAATTGTGGACAATGCTTGTCAAAAGAGGCAACATCATTGCTAACTTAAACATGAAAAAAGTGTGTAAAGAAACATCTTAGTTATCTAGAGGAATAATCATCATTGAATTGGAATCTAAATACATGTAGTAAATAAATTAATGCAACCAATACATAAACAGTCGAGTCTACTCAAACCAAACTCCGATAATTGAAATAAAAACGAAACTATACAAGTAGATGTTTTTCCTTTTTGCGCTCATTAAATGCCTCTCATATAATTTGAAGACATCACCATGAGTTTCCTTTAAATCAAACAGGTTAGCACCGCCACAAAGGTAAAAATTGGGTTTTGTTCTCTCGTGGTTCCCACTCAACGTGGAAAACCAAAGAGACAGCGTCATGGATGGGGCGAGAGGGATTAGGCAATTAATTTACATGCATTTATTGTGAATGTGACCAACACTGTGGTGTTAAGTGGGCCTATGTGTTGTTGTTGTTGGGGGGGGGGGGGGGGGGAATGAGCTGAGAGAAGAGAAACAACATATAAGGAGCAGCGATGCCATGCAATCAGTCGATAATTAAGTATCCTTGCTGAGCCTTACACTACAGTACAGGTCGACATGGTCAAAACATGCGTGTACGGAACTATTATGATACTTTGTGTGTAGATGACCCTGTAAGGCATTGCGCCTGTGTTACAATCACTGTTTACTTAAAGTGGACAGTATTTGTAACACAGGCGTCTTAGTTTAGCACCGTGACCGTACATGTCTAGTTAGTTTCCACAATGTGTTCACTCTTTCGCCTTCGGTTGACTGAATGAAAATAGACAGTTGTGGGATGTCCAAGAAGGCCATAGCTGAAAAGTATGGTATTTCCCAAATACACTGATGATATTTAAAAATTGGGAACATGTGGAGAAAGCGGCAGCCTCTCTCTTTTTTTTTTTTTTGCCCTATAGGTCATTCAAGAGTTGTTTCCCTTGTTAAAAAAAACCCCAAAAACTGGAAGTAGACAAACTCTCACAAACTGAAAAATTTCATTAAATGCCAATAGAACCAATCTCCTTCAAGAAGAATGGTCTGTGGCATAGATATTCATGAAAATGATCTAATTAAAAATACATGCAACTTTCTTTGACATTAGGCTAATTAGCTCGCTGCTCAGCAGCACCAAGATGAATGCTTCATGTTTATAAATGCACAACCACAAGAGATTAAAAAAAGTGTAGAAACTAAAAATACATCATGCAAATTTCTGATTTTTTGCTATGCTCACAGGTACAAACTGGTTGGTGTTAAGAATGAAGATCTTAAAACAGACCATGAACCTACTTGTTCTTCTGCACAACCATTAGGATCTAGAAATATTTGGGTGTCTGGTTTTCAAGGTACCACGCATGCCAAGAGATCTCTGCAAAAATGTTGAGGTGGACTGGATCACAGGTGTGAATGAACTATTGGAAATATTTCCTGATATTCCATCATCAGCAGGAGACTCCCACTGAAAAAATTTACAGCTTGTCTTAGATTTACTACTGGTGGAAGGATAACTATTTGGACATGTGTAAAACCAACGCCCTGTATTAGGGCCTTGGTTCTGAACCAACCTTCGTTTTGACCTTCGTCCACAAGAACACAGTGGAGGGGTTACCTTCATGGAGAAAAAATTGCTTCTGTTCACATGTGTTGGTGTTGTATAAAAAGTGAGAGAGGTCTGAGGAGGATGTGTGGGTGTTGTGGAAGAAATAAGAGAAGTCTCATGTGATTTGTTCAAAGGTAGAGATGCTTGATGCAGGACTGTTAGAGTAGAAGTAGAGAGACAAGTCTGATACTTTGGGTTATGAAAAGTCACAGGGGTCTTAAAAACATTAGGTATTGAAGATCTGGAGCATGATCGGTCAGATGGAGTTCGATTTGTTACTTTTTTGTTAATAGTATAAATCATTCTTTGTTCATCTGTCTTGGGCATTTTCTGTCCTTGAAAATCAGTGAATCGCTGTTTTGATGATGACGAGGGATGAGCATTTCTGGCATTTGGCAAGGGGGTCATTTTTGATTCTGCAGTGGTTGAAGCTGATGAAGATGGCAGGATACGAGATCTAGAAGTGATAATCTGCATATCCTTGGTTTCTGGAGATACCAATGGCAGCACTGACGGTAAGTGGTTAGAACTGTGAACAAGGGAATCATCGCATGTGATTATCCCCACCACTGCTGATTCAATTGAGTCTGATGATCTATTTGCTCCGTGTGATCTTTGATTTAGACATAACTTTTGGGATTTTGGCTGTGGAGATACTGTTCCCTTGACATTAAGGACAGGTATTCTGCTTGTCTTCTTTTTGCTGTTGTCTTCTGTGTGTTTGCCTTTAGTTGGATTTAATATGTGATCTTTCACATTACTGACAGACTTTGTTGATTGTTTATGGTGATTCTCATCTACTTCAAACACATCTAAATGAGAGTATGTGTTCAGGTTTCTCTGAGTCAGTCCTGGTCTAGCAGTAGCTTTTTTTGTTGAGCTCTCTTCAGTGGCAGAGCTGTCACAGTGAATGCCAAATGGTGTTTTGGCTTTTGAGAGGTCACTGCGAAAAATCCCAGTATGATTTGTACTGGCAATACGAGAGGATATCCGGAATGAGTTTTCATTGTTTCGCCCTCCAGAGAGTGACATATTCAAGGGCTCTTTCGATGCTTTGGGGGATACAGGTGGAATGAATATTCTGTCAACTCTGCCCATCTGGCTCTGATGAATAAACAGAAGGTGCTCTCTTAATTTGAAAGTATTAGCAATTATCCTGGGGTGGCTGGAGGTTAGACATAAGCACACATACAAAATAACTGCCTTGAGAGATCATCTAGATTTCCAGGAGCAGTAATTTAACAGTTATAGTACAAACAATTGCAAGTATACACAATAAAGAATGCATCTATCTATCATAAACAAAAATAGTCTATGACATAATCAAATAATACAATTTCTTCTCTTTAAGAGCCTAATAAGTGCGTTAGATAAACAAAACTTTTTCACTTATCCCCATCACCATTTTGCACACTTAATGACATATGTAAATTCAACAGCTATCTCACAGGACAGCAAACATTTTGTGATACTCTCAATTTTAAAGGAGGTGAAATGTTTGCCACTTATATTGTCAAGCTCAAAACAAGAAGGGACAAAGCCAGTACTAACAATGAAGAGACTACTACTTACCGATAGCAACTTAGGTGCACAAAAATGAAAACAGATTTTTAAAAAAAGGGCAATAAGAACAACAAAAAAGTAGAAACATTTTAATCTTGGCATCAGCTTTGTAAGGAACAGAACAAAGCAGTTAAGCAGTAACATGATTGCACATTCCTGTACATCTATTTTGTACCATATTCAAGATTTTGGTGATAGCAATGACACATCCATCACAAATCATTCTCCAGACCAGTTTTGCTGTGTTCCGTGCATCATCTAGACCTGAAATTTAATAAAAATGAAAATATCGGGATAAATAATGATGCAAAGCCAAATCAATCCATTTAACTAAAAATTGCAGCCATTTCTCCTCTAACACACTCACTTGTTAAATCAAAAGAGAGATCTCAACTCTCACCAGTTCATGTCTTTTTTGCATACTGTAAGTGAATGTGTAAAGTGTGTTTAATGAGGTTAAACCATGACATACAATATATGGTTGGAAAGGTAAATGGATAAAGATGTGAAATTAAATACATGTACAGTGGTCTCCGTCTAAGAACCTTCCACCTAAGAGCCCGGTCCGCCTCAGAATCTGCTTATGCTGCAAAACAGAATTTTTCCTTTATAATTTACCCCTCTTAGAACCTGCTTTGGGCACTCCCAAATAAAAAAAAAAAAAATCCGTCTAAGAGCCTGGCGTCGGACTAAGATACCTGTGTACTTATGGTGAGATACCTGTGTACTTATGGTGTAATTTCACATACTGCCCACTTGAGAGAAACACATAGTGCTAGATGTGCAGTAAAATGGGATGGAGGGAACAGGTGGACAAAGGAATGGAAGTGATGGTTGATGTGTGAGTGCATAATCAGGCCATGTTGTTGACTGACCTGTAACCATTTATTCTTTGTTTGACAACACTTGGGACAGTTAATCTACCTGTGATTAACTTTGTAGATAAGGAGGAGTAAGTTTAGCCTCCTGTCTAGTCAGCTGTTTTCTTACTTCGGTCGGTCTGTGAGTCACTTGTGTGATTATCCGCGAAGTGGCATGGCAATATCATGTTTTCAACAATGATAGCGTTATGTGAAAACTCACATGGCATTCAACTGCTGGGCAGTATTGATGTAACTATACGCTAAAAAAATCAGGACTTACTAAATCTAGTTATAACACACATATAGGGAAAAAGGCTGTATTGTTCACATAGATAATCTTTAACTAACGGTAACGATCAACTTATCATAGTAGTGAAGACAATCTGTGGCCAGATGGGTTGTGTAACTTTTCAATTTGCCCAAGAACCTGTCCGCCTAAGAGTCCGCTTTTTTTGTTTCCCGACAACCGGGTTCTTAGGCGGAGACTACTGTATCTGCTTGTATTTTGTGACCGTGATCTTTTGTTGATGAGCATAAAAACAGAAACTGTGACCTAATTTTCAAAATTTCAACAGTTACAACACACACACACACACAAACAGAGAGAGAGAGAGAGAGAGAGAGAGAGAGAGAGAGAGAGAGAGAGTGCTCGGCCAAAACGATTGAGAAAATCGGACAGAAGTAATTTAGTGATGCTTTGTAATCCCCAATGGAGCACAGAATATAACCTAAAAATGATCGCCAAATTTTCTTGTCGGGTGCTCTCTTTCAATATAGGACCAGATCATTCGTGCCTTCTTATCTCAACTTCGATATCTCGTCTCCAGATTTTCTTTGACCCGCCTCTGGACCTCGCTCTCCGAAGGCTCCATGTCTGGCCTTTGCTGATAATGTTGGTATAATTATGTGGTTTCTGAAGGTTGACTAATGCATCGCCTCTTCTTTCTCTGCTAGATCCCCTGTTGGGTTTTGATACTTCATACAATGTAACAAAATTCAAAGTTGTTTGTTACTGTCAGAATATTAGAGAGTGTGACAGAAGATCGTAATCCTTTGTCCGTTGTTACAGCATCACATTCAACGCTTTCTTAACTAATCCCTTTCTCTTCTTCACAAGAGGTTTTAAATTGACCTCATTTCTATCTTTTGTCAAACTGTGAACATGGTCCAAAGAAAACAAGAAAACAAATTTTATAATCCCTTTAAAATGTTGAAAATGATGATTTGGGTAATGAATAAGATCACGACCGTCTGTCACAGTTTCATTCACTATTTCCAACGAAAAAACAACAACAACAACAAAACAACAACAACAAACAAACAAACAAACAAACAAAAAAACACACAAAAGAAACAAAACAATCAATTGTTTCATTAAGCGTTCTTTTTGTGACATAATCATGTCAACATTGAAGATTCATTGTGGCATGTTCAAGGATCTGAAGACGCAGTGCGGAGTCCAAATCTCCAACTAAGGCTTGCTGTGAAGTGAAGCCTCAGCAGTCTGTCTACTCTCCACAAACACAACATATTATATAAAAGGCATGAACAATTTTTAAGCCAAGCCGTCCTGTATTCATACTAATGTACATTGGTGTGGCTCTGAACTCTCACATCAGCCGCAGCACGCGAGGACCATCCGCGACCCAATAGCACACACGTGTGTTAGGTTTCTGTCATTAATTTACACAACGCTATCCACAATGCGTAAGTCACAGATGGTGACCTCAAAAGGCAAATACATTCAGCTAAATAATACACACATTGTTGCACGTTCCAACACTCTCTCTCTCTCTCTCTCTCCCCCCCCCCCCCCATTAAATCCCCAACACATTCTCACATTAATGGCAAAAACAAACAAACATGATCCTTCTCAGATCCCCAAATAACTTTTTTTGTGGTGCCCCTCTGCATCATGTTGGTTCTCACAGATGCCATATTATGCTGTTACTATTAACATTTTCGTTTGAGCAGCATTCCGTCTCCATCTACCATCGCTCATTAACATCAGCTAGGTTTTATTCACTAAATCTCCCTACAAGTTTGTCTGTGGTGAGAGATGTCGCAAATGACTGGCGTTGACACATGATTTGAATGAGTACTGAAAGTGATGCTTCTTTTCTGCTGCTCTTGTCCTTTGACTCAAATTTTCATTTAAAGTACCTGGCTGAAGAGGAATGAGAGAGAGAGAGAGAGAGAGAGAGAGACAGAGAGAGAGAGAGAGAGAGCTGGGATTGAAGATAATAATTGTTCAAGGCAAATGCGTCTGTTCTGCAGCTCCTGTCCTTTGATTAACATTTTCAATAAAAGTATCTGGCTGAGGAGGAGTGTGAAAGAGAAAGAGAGAGAGAAAGAAAGAGAGAGAGAGAAAGAGATGGATTAAAAATAATAATTGTTCAAGGCAAATGCGTGAGTACAAGATGGCAGGATTAAAGTGGGCGGTAAGATGATGTTAGAAACAAACAAAGCAGCGGGGACTCCCTACACACCAGTTTACCGCACGCCTCACGCCCGCTTTGTGTCTGTCGCAGGGCCAACAATTTCGGGCATAGCCACGAGTCACGTTCTTAGCGACGTCCATGTATTGTTGGTGTCACGATTTTCGCACCAGCCCTCTTACACCCGGCAAAACGGCCACATTATGCTCTGACCTTGTGGGGTCTTCATATTCGCACGTGTGACATCAAGTTTGTATCAGCGGGGCACTGTGGCCTCTCTGCCCTTTTTGACATGAGGTGACTGCGGAGTGCAGAACCAAATCCTGGAGTTCTGAGTTTATCTTGTTCATCCAATTACGCAGCTTCGTAGCACACGAGCCTGTCCTGGCCCCATGCGAGCCCATAACTGTATCATGAGCACCAGAAATGTCAAGAATAAACGGAAAGATCGCAGCTACATTTTTGAAAGTGAAGTAAGTATACAAAGCTGGAGCTTTGAATTCTATGATCATCTCGCCGCTTTAAAAAAAAAAAAAAAAGGAGGAGTTTTGGAGAGTTTGCCATAAGAAGGATGAAACATCTTCATCTATTGCATATGCCCCCCCCCCCCCCCAAAAAAAAGTGAGCATTAAAGTTCCTTACTTCAATGGCCAGCTAGCATATCTTTGAACCACTGAAAATAAAGATTCCACTATTTCTCGTCATCACCATATCCCATATAGCGACAAGTCTCGCAGCCTCACAGCTCGATCACCCTTTCCCATCCCCACCTCATTCCCTCCTCTCAAACCGAAAAAACAGAAATCGAAAACACTACTGCGCTACTGGATTACGGAGATGGTGAATCTCTTTGTCAAAGATCTGCTCAAGGAAGAATCCTTACCCAGATTCTAAGCGGTCACCATGGGCTAGACAAAGATGGCCCTCTTTCAAGAATGATGGATTCCGTCGCCGTGGCTGAACCGTAGATGGCCGTATTTGGTTTCTGTTGTGATACTCCTAGTTCTATGTGCAATTATAAGTGATAAACGCTAATCACGTTTGAAATTGCATTTCTAATATTTCTAGTGAAACTAACAGATCATATTCCCAACAACGTCCCCAACCTGTCGATGGTCTGAGTCAAAAGTTGAAACATGCTGATGAGGAAATGTAGGAAGTTGTCAGATACGGTGAGATAGGCTGACGAAGACGTTAAGCTGGACCTGTGGTACTATTGTATGTACAGGCATAGTAACTCAAATTCATTGCTACTTGATTGATATCCAGTAAATTAAAGGTGCTCATATTATCTACCGACTGCTGCTACAGTATTCATTGGAAGGCTATAGGACTACTGAGTTGTGTAAATATTCCCTGAAAGCAATTCTCTGGATACGACTTAAAGTTGTGCACCATTTGTCCTAGTTTGTTTTTACTATCACAGTGACAGTGACTTGCCTGATCATTTGGGAGTTCTTAGCCACAGGTTCCGTTTTTTTTTTTTTTTTTGCCAAGAGTCATATCTGAGTCCGCGTTAGTTGACATACTAACCTCATTCGGACACCTGTATGTTGTTTTCTTGAGGGGGTCAGACATCGGCCATCCAAAGCTTCATGTCAGAAATTTACTGCCACTGTCTGTTACCAGGCTTTGTAATTAAGTTGAAAAATCCTGACCTGCTTCTGCTTACGCCATCAGACAGTCAGCATTCAAACTGTTTTTTTTTTTTTTCTTTACCCTCCCTAAAGAAGAACCAATTAGGTTCGAAAATTTGGATCCCCCCCCCCCCTTTTTTTTTCTTTATTTCTTTTTCTTTTTTCTTTATTTTTCTTATTCTATATTTATCTCTCACTTTTTATTTTTACTTTCCTTTTTTTTAAAAACAACTTTTTAAAATTTTATTTTATTACATGTATATCTTTTTACTCTTTTAGTTTTTACTTATTCATTTACTTTTCATTTTTTCCTCCCCATTTTCCACCCTTAGTTATGCTCTTCATTTATTAAATATCCCAATACCTGTCGACAGTCTTTGTGTGTGTTTTTCAAAGAAAGACACTTCTACAAACTGGCTTACTCGAGATGACCGAACTAGGACGAAGGGAATGAAGTGTTATCTGTGCAATAAACGTCTCAATTGCCTGTCACACACCTTATCAGTACAATCTCAATATTACTGTCTGTCTCAGACTTGAGCTACCGACTTGAGATTCGACAGCCATGTTCACTACCTTGACTACATTCAGTCAAGGTCAACCTTCCGATGTATTGCCTACTCACATCCAATAAAGCGACAGCATGGGCGGGTACTGACGGCGATTAAGGGCTCAACGTTCTGTTTCATTATGTCCACTCCACATATCTCGGCACTATTGCCACAGTCACCCGATCTTTGCCTTTATAGGCCGTCACTGTCAACAGACAAGGGAGTCGATGATGTTCCGATGGACCAGCAACTATGCTGGCTTCAGTACATTGTACAAACATGTAAATGTACCCCCATCAAGTCTACTACTACTACTAGTATCATCGCGGATATCTGTCCCTTATATCACTTTCACTTTCCGCGAAGACTGGTATGTGTTTAAGAGGAAATGGGCGCAGATAAAGATGACAACGGTCTATGGGAATAGCAGCTTAGCTAACATCAGCACACTGGTCTGTGACAAACTTGTTAAATATCCTACTATACCTATAACTACTTTACACTGGTCATCGAGTAATATGATACTTCTTGTCTCTGATAACCCTTTCAGTGTTACCTGAGATGATTAAAAGGTCAGTAGATCTGTGTTTTAGAACAGACAAATCCTTCGATACGATGATTATGTGCAGATATTAATGCTTGCATGCATAAGCATATAAGCCAAAATTCCCAGAACGAAATAATTTGTTTCAGCCACACTGTCCTGTGGGCTTAACATTGATCATCAGAGTCTGCCATTTGCACTATGAAATCTGCACACAAAGAGACT
Organism: Peronia verruculata; assembly: GCA_038406235.1. Lineage (NCBI taxonomy): Eukaryota > Metazoa > Mollusca > Gastropoda > Systellommatophora > Onchidiidae > Peronia > Peronia verruculata. Next base: position 11,567 of record JBCAUA010827489.1, read on the forward strand.
ACAAATTTATAATGTCATCACACAACGATAAATGGGTGACTACACAATCAATCTCTAGAAAAGAGGACTGGAACTGCAGTGGTCTCAGTAATCTACACAAAATCCTGATAACTCCAGCACTTTATGACAGAGCCCAAAAACTGACACCTCAAAGCAAATATTAGGTATAAAACTAAATTACCATCTTGCTCATCCAAAGTAAAGGCATATAATGTTGAATCACAGACAAGAATCAAGGCCATAAACGGGATGATAACCCAGATAAATCCCAAGTTATGTCAGTTGTATCATTTGAAGCACCTCGTTTTCGGAGAGAACTGTAGGGTAATAGCTCATATCTCCTGACCTGAGGTAATGAACAAGACAGTGCATCCTTTCTAAGTCAGATTTAGATCCAATTTTGTCATTGTTCAAACAATAAATGTTCGCCCCAGACAGCTTTGAACGACCGGGGGGCCTCCAACATTATTAGCCTCTAAGAATGGCATAAATCTTCTGTTAACAACAAAATGTGAATCATTTCGTACGTAACACAGTCGGTCAAGGTACTTCCACCTCGATCTTTAATAACTGGTTTACAAAAACGACACGGGGACTAACATATTACCTGTGAATAATTGTAGTCGGGGAGAAATTTTGCGTGAGCGAATGAAAGAATATTGGAGGAGTGCGCAGACTTTCAAACTGAAAATAAAGACAGTCCGTCATGATGAGCAAGGAAGAAAGAAAGAGAATGCCCGAGAGAAATGGGTCGAACAAAGCTTGAGGGTTTTGAAGAGAAAAGGTCAGCAGTACGGCGAATGTCAGCGGGCAAAGTTCATAAAGTGAGAGGTGGACAGGGAACAGAGGATTGAACATGTCTGTTTAAACTCCGAAATGAGGAGGATGCTGAAAGGCGTCGTGTTCGGAAGAAAGGTCACAGGCAGAGCATTTCAAGGCCTCAAAAGTACATAAAACAAACGTACGAGCATGTAAACTGAAACAGTGGTTAGAATATAGTTATGTATACGTGTGTTTGGGGGGTGAAGGGAGAGAGAGAGAGAGAGAGAGAGAGAGAGAGAGAGAGAGAGAGAGAATGCTGCGTTAGAATTCATTGAATGAGAAATGCGTCAAGTGATATTGCCTTGTTATGAGGGGTTGAGTGTGCGATTCATATGAAATGCAATGGTGCACAGGAAAAGGTCGAATATCAAAATTCAACGAGAAAAGGCCATCTTTAATAAGAATAGAGGCGTTTATTTTCATCCAGTTTTTTTTTTTTTTTCGGACGAGATAAAATACGATGGGACCCCGTGTATGAAAATGTAGCAGATTACATGACAGACAGAGTTAACGTATAAGCTGATGCCCGTGCAAAATGGCCAGATCTAAGCTTATTTTCATGATTGCTCCTCTCCCACGTGAGTTCTATGCTTATGCTACAAAGGCCACGATAATCACCAGATAAAAAAGAGCTTTACAAATCCCGGCCAAAAACCAATGTTAGTTCATTGTGTTTCTGTCACGAGGGACAGATCTTTCTTTGTCCTTTGCGGCCAGAAGACGAGAGTAACGCTGGTGGTCTACGAGCCTGAAGGTTTGAGTGCAACGGAACAAGACAGGCGGAAGTTAATCTCCTCAAGTCTGCCCCCGTTTGATCAACTCGCCTGGGTGTGCTCAGAGCTGTACTGGTCAGTACTAGAAGACCACGTTGGTTTTTTTTTTTTTTGCATGCTGGAATACCCCAGCCTAGACCGTCGGGCCCACCGACCAGCTGATCTTTGCTGGCCACAACACAACGTGAGGACAGCCAATCTGCTCCCCCCCCCCCCCCCCCGCGATTTCTGTTTTGTTTTTCCTTCCTTTTTCTATTTCATCACCGTCATTTTCCCTACATATTTTGATTCGTTTCGTCTCTGGTCTGGTTCGATCGTTGGCAGTTTGATTGTAGGAGTGTTTCTCTTTTTAAGGTGCATCAGCAGCACAGTGGATCTACCGTAATCAATAACAGTTAAGTCAAGGTTTGGTAGTGATCATAATTTGTTAACATAATAATGTATCACATATGGATAATGTATCACAAACGGACAAATCAAAACAAACGAAAAATTAGAAGTAATCATTTTAGAAGTAATCATAAAACCTAATTATCATTATCATTATTAGTGTTACCATTATTTTACAAAAAAATATATTAAAATTAAGATGACTGTCCACCGGCATCTAATCAAATATCTATCTATCTATCTATATCTATCTATGTGTGTGTGTGTGTGTGTATATATATATATATATATATATATATATATATATATATATTAAAAAAGTAGAAAAACAATATCAAGAATTTTGAATTGAGTAAATAAAAGAAACATATCGCTCGCCAAATTTTCGAGCCCGCTTGGCTCTTCGTCGGGACAATAATAATAATAATAATAATTATTATTGTTATTGAAAAATGAGAGATAGTCACACAACTAGTATAAGTCTTGCTCTCATTAAAGCGGTGAAATATGAAAGAGTTATCTATGAGTTGGATGGCTAGCCGATCTTGTATACATGACAGTCCTGTCATGATTGGCAAGTTGAAGGGAAATTTATATAAAAAGCAACGAACTGCTACATTTCTGAAACCTTAAAGAAAAAGACAAAGATTTAGTCGAGACCTCTCATCTCCTTCTTCCCTATCGTCCGGAATACATTTTATCCCTGATTTACAGCTGTGTGGATCTCTCTCTCTCTGTCCATCTATCTGTCCATCTGTCTATCTATCTATCTATCTATCTATCTATCTATCTATCTATCTATCTATCTATCTATCTATCTATCTA
>JBCAUA010827499.1:0-14375 GCA_038406235.1 Peronia verruculata
CCAGATCGGGTTCTTAGAGGGGTAAATTATAGAGGAAAAATTCCGTTTCGCAGCAGAGGCGGGTTCTTAGGCGGACCAGGCTCTTAGGTGGAGGGTTCTTAGGCAGAGACCACTGTAAATAATTATTATTATTATTATTATAAGAGACACACATGTATTTGGTACCCAGTACTGATTAGGTAGGCAGATATATACATTGATAAAACTATTTCCTGGAAAGACATTGCCCTTGACCGAAAACTAGAGGAGTAAGAGTACAATCAGAACAGAACAGAGAGTCACCATCTGGGAGAGACGGACTGTAGAAAACATTCGCTCATCCTTGCAGAACTCCATCCAGCAAAGCACCTGTGGATGACCTCATGCGTCAGCAATTGTTGCATAGTTACCCATATCATATCAGCAAATGACCTGCCTGCTTTATCATCCCTCGGAGATGACAGGAGACTCCAGCAACAGGAACAATATTTGTATATATATAGTTATACCCCTTGCTTGTTAAACGCTTTAACAGAATATTGTTAATTTGTATCTTCTCTTGTTGATTTTATGTGCAGGCAATGAGAGAAACATATAATGTAATACGATTATGACCTAAAGGACATTTGTCATGCATCTGGGTTATGAAATGAGTCAAAAGTTTTTATGTTGTTGCTGTTGTTGGCTGTCCATATATGGAGCATTCGAATAATTTAAGCAAGATCGAAAACCTGTGTATCTCAGAAACATATTCTATAAGGTCAGGCGCAATACAGCCATGATTGTGCTATTGTAGTGTTGAATCCAAGCACAAACAAACATATTTATATTAAACAGTGAATAGTTGACAACAACCACAGTAAAGTTCTTGACTTGCATGTTATTCTGCTTAATAATTTGAAGATACTAGCAGGTTGCAGCATGTAGTACATTTACATTTGTCTGTTTATTAATAAATACAACATAATTTAGCACTTTATGTATGTGCTAAGATTAATATGATTAAATTTACAATAATTTTTTTTTTAATAGCACAGTCCCAATATATAGTAGAAAGGAAAATTTGTGCATATGATGTTTATTGCTGTATTTTTTTCAAACCTCGGAACAGTTGGAAGGTAGCCTTGTTTGGCTGTGCAAAGGTATCTATGATGAATGTTTTGTTCATGATGAATGGAAAATGGTACAATAACTTACTGTCATGTGTTTGTTATGCCTATGTTACCATTATTCTTTACTAAAAACATAGTAAAATATTCCTCATGGTGAGCCTCAACCATAGAGAGTGAAACTTTATCATGTAGCCCCTCTTCCAGACCAGTTTGCTTCATAGTCAGTTGCTCTGACTTTGAGCATTTCATACAGTTAATGTACAATTGATTACTGGAATTTGCTAATCAGTTTTCTTTTAAATTGTGAAATTGCAAAAATAATTCCCCAAATCTTGTATTTCCAAACCAAAATGTTGAACGGTTTTAAGTTTTTGGAATTTCTTTTTTTTTTTTTTTTTTTGATATAAGCAAATCGCCAAAGAGCTGCAAAAATGATAAAAAATATTATCTTGGCAAAAAAATGGATGACCTTTTTCTGCACATATAATAGATGTATGATAGAGTGTTATCTGTAGGGAAACATTTTCGTGGTACTTAAAAAGCAAACAAAGTTAACAGTACTAATTGTTGCCTAATAGGAATCTCTGTTTCAAAGGAATTCTGTTTCTTAGTTAACACTTTAAGATGTTAGTTGAGAAAACAGAATCATAAGAGTAGATAATTTATCAGTGTAGATCCATCAGTTCTACATTATTCTGCTTCCCAAGTTTATTCATGATTTGGGCTCTTGGCCAGAGTGACTGAAGTCATCGAGATTTGCAAAGAAATATAATTTGCTGTTGTAGCAAGCTACTACATGTACTACTACAAATATGTTGAATTTCATATGATTTTAAAAAACAAAAGAATAGTAAATATTACTCTGAACCACAGATAATTGAACAAACCAGATTTCAGTTTACTTCCCTACTGTGAAATCAAGCCTGGTTTTTAAATAAAATTATAGTACATAGTACCTGTCAGATACAGTTACTGCAATGTTGATATTTCTATGAATTAACTTCCATGTGTTATGAAGAATCATGAAATTGACCACTTTATATTTGAGAAGAGACATCAGAATTTCTCTCTGTTCTGTTGTTGAGAACCCGTCCATCACTTAACAATTTTACTGCTGGTTTCAAATATCTAACGAAAGTTATATCAGTGTTTTCCATTTCTTTGTTTGACCGAAGGAAAATGTTAATGCAAAAGCCAAGCTTGAATTTATATACAAATTGTTATCCAACAGAAAATAATTATGTAAGTGTACATAGTGTATTTTTACATCACAGGTTATCTGAGAAATGTTTATATGTTATCGGTATTTATAAACTGTTAAAAAATGACTGGCTTTTTACATGAGACAGTTCTTAATCAAATAAGTCAAACAGAGGTAACTTTATTTTTTATTTACCTGTATTTGATTATGTAACTCCTCAGTCCTGAGAGAGTAGGATTATTTCAACTTCAGCTGCATGCTCAGGTTGGTGAGAAGAATTTTTGTGGATAAAAATCTATTTGCTCTTTGTGTCTCCACCTGTTCTTATCCAATTTTTAACTATCAACAGTTTTATAACTTGCCTATTAATTTACCATGTGCTGTTTTGATAAGAAAAAAGGATTTAGGATCTGTTGTGCTAACTCTAATCTCGCCAGCCATTTTCCCATTTCCTTTGTTCTTGAATATGGAATAGCATTTTCGTCACATGATCATGTCAGCTGGCCAGCAACTTCCTGTGGTCTGTCACATCTCAATGGTTCCTTCTTTTCATGCCTGTCGATTCCTTGAGGAACATAGGGTGACAACAGGACTTCTCCAGCCCATATGATTCTGACAGGTCCTCCCCGGCTTGGCCCATGTCATTCCGGGCAGTCAATACTCCTGCACCAGGTCTGTTTTAGTCAGCCCACTTTCTGCTTCTTTTTTTTTTGTGGTGGATTCCAGCCTAGAGGCTGTCTAGTTAGGTTAGAATGGATACAGGCTTTTGTATTGTGTGACCGATCCAACCTCATATCTGTTTCTTTATCTCAGTTTCAGTTTCAGTTAATGCTTGTCTCATCCTGTCAGCCCACTGTTTTCTTTGTATATTCCACTGTATGGCTGATAGATGCTTTTTTACCCAAACAAGTCATGCATGCATGCACCCGAACAGAGCATGAGGCTTGACAGATCATGAGCTGTGACAGATCATGAGCTTTAGCAGACCATGAGCCCTGGAAGGCCAAGAGTTTTACCATATCATGAGACTTGACAAATCATGAGCCCTGACAGAGATCATGAGTCCTGACAGACCATGTATGTGCTGTACTGTACCCTTACAGATTATGAGGCCTAACAGATCATGAACCTTGACTGATCATGAATCATGAACCCTAACAATCATTCACTTCACATAACTGACTCACCTAATGCTATGAGAGACTCATTGCTTGCAAGCCACATATGTTCAGGTCTTCACTTACTCACTAACAACAGATACACTAGCATTGCATATGTACAGGTAAAAACAGTAACAGGTGGAATGCCTTTTATTTTTCTTGAGTCAAACAGTCTGTAGGCCTACTTGTCATTTATGGATATTTGTTTAGAATTTTCCAGTTTTTAATGTTGGCTGCCTCAATTCATGCAGATACTAGTGTATAACATTGTCAGCCCTCAAATAACGTGGTGATTTTTTTTTTTTTTTTACACAGGCGATATGTTTAACTAGAGAAACTATTTATTGAAGATTGATGATTTTAGGGAGAAAAGTTGTTAGTACTGCAGCTATTTGGATAAGTTACAAACCCTGCCATAATTTGTGAGTTATGTTTTGTGTAACAAACAATGGTTTTCTACCGCTTTGTCAAATGCTTTCATTGCTAGAGGAGAAAATGACATGAATTGTAAGACTGATATATAGCAATAGAAATTAGGATAGCTTATCGTACCAAACTGTGGGGTCAACATCACAAGACAGCACAGTGAGACAGAGACAGCATTTGCTCAAGTTTCAGCTTTATTCAAGTTTTCAGTACCAGTACTCTTCAGTCAGTGAAACCAACTATTGATTCATATGGTCAGTGTGTGACCGCCTTGAGAGTGGTGTCAAATCAAGGCCAGTTTTACAGATTGAGAAAAATTTTCTCTACTAAGTTCGGATTGAGAGGATCAGTTTCAAAGCCAGTAAATAAAGAATAATCAGTTACTCAACCAATCAATCATTCAGTTAGTCAATCAATCTCGTAGTCAATAAATGAATCAAGCCACAACTCTCTGCAGCAGCCATTGAAATTGCAGATCGATGGAATGACGAAAAGTCCTGCAAAACAAAAACACCATTACGGAGTTTTTCTGGCTTGCTAAAAATTGCATTATGTCAAACACAATTTTTATAAATATACACATTGTACATGAAAAAATGTGTATGTATGCAATGTATTATTATATATTTTATCTAACTGCAATGTAATCCCCTGTACCGTATATCAGGTCCAGAGCGGATAGAAGCTCTTTCATTGATCAACATGAGTATCAACAACTGTCACAGGCTTTCCGTTTGTTTTTTTTAGGTTCTCTTTTAAATGTCTCTCCATTTTTTTTTTCATGGCTTATCAAATCGTGACTAGTTTTTTTTAATGTTATCCTTGAATAAATTCTTTGTTTTTCTACGTGCCTGGGAATGAGAGTGGATGGACGGATCAGTTGGGCAGATGGATAAATGAAAAGATGGTTGGATGGATGTAAGGATGGATGGATAGATCAATGGGCGAATGGATTGATGGATGTATGTATGGGATGAATGGAAGGGTAGAGATGAACGGATGGGTGGGTGGATGGATGGTTGGGTAGATGAATGGATGGAAGGATGGATAAATCGATGGGTGAATGGATGGATGGACCAAAGGATGGTTTTAAGGGTGATGAATGAAACGATGGGTGAATGAATAGATTGATGGATAAATAAATAAACGTATGGGTAGGTAGATGAATGGATAAAAGGATGGATAAATGAATGGATAGACGGTTGGGTGGATGAATGGATGGACGCACAAATGGATGTATAGTAATGCACTGGAGAGACCCAACTGAAGCCCAACACCTTCAGATTCAGAGGACATGAAAGCCGCTACTCACAAGGGCTGGTGTTAGTTACAATGAGTACACACTGTATGATGTAGAGAAATCATTTGAAAATAAAAGGACAACTCTTAATCATAGGATGACGGCTTGCTTTTCTTTTTTGTTGTTGTTTTGGTTGTTGTTATCATTGTTGTGCCGGGTGTTGTTATTGTTAAGGTTATTGCTACGGCTGAGATTTTTGTGACAACTGAATTAAGGAACAATTTGGCTAAACCATTTAATGTATGATTGTGATGAATGTTTCATGTACGGAGGTAAAATCATAACAGTTTGTTGCAGCCAAATGTCTAGTGTTTAGACTTCTTATCTTTGCCTGTTTTCATTGTCAGATCTAAAACTGGCTGTCCCTCTCTAATATCAATATCAGATTTGACTCTCTCTCTCTCTAATATCAATATCAGATTTGACTCTCTCTCTCTCTAATATCAATATCAGATTTGACTCTCTCTCTCTCTCTCTAATATCAATGTCAGATCTGACTCTCTCTCTCTCTAATATCAATATGAGATTTGACTGTCTCTCTCTAATATCAATATCAGATTTGACTGTCTCTCTCTGATATCAATGTCAGATTTGACTCTCTCTCTCTCTCTCTCTAATATTAATGTCAGATTTCAGTGTCTCTCTCTGATATCAATGTCAGATTTGACTTGTTTTCTGATACATGTAATATCGTAATATTTTGACTGCATTTCTTATGCTAATCAATCTCAGATTTGACTATACACGTATTTCACATGTCAGCGTCAGGTTTGACTGTCTTTCTCTAATAATACATGTATTACATATGGATAAATGATACATGTATTACATATGGATATGTACATGTACATATACATACGTATCAGGTATCAGCTCTGACTGTCCTTCTATAATGTCAATGTCATATTTTCGACTCTGCCTAATGTTATTGTGAGATTTGACCCGTGTTCTAGTTTTAATGCATAAGTGTGAGACCATCTTATCTAACTAGCAATTCTAATGTCGTTAAATGTCTGATTCCAGCATTTCGTCTAGTGTCAGCTTTCACTTTTGTTCCTGCCAGTGTCAGCGTTCATGTCTATGGTCTTCTGTCAGAAGTCGTGTCTAGTCCAGTACTCAGACTTCTGATATTGTTTTGTCTGTCTTCCCAGCACACGATTCCACTGTCCCCATATCTTTCTAGTGTCACATTCCATTGTTGTTCCCGACATGAAAAACAAATGAAAACCTTCTCAACATTGAACTGTATATAATATAAATTTTCACAATTTAAAAACAAATCCAAATTAATAACTTACTGCTGGACATGTCAGCGTCACCAGTATGTCATGTCAGTTACGGTAAACCATTTATATTTTGTGTAGCACATGTACTTTGGCTGGTAGCCAACAGAGTTTTCAGATTGCAACAGTTTGATTTTATTATTAATTACATGTGGAAATAATTTGATGAAACAACAGTGTTCATTAAACAATGACCAAAAAGTAAACACAGCTGTATAATTTCTTCCTCTGTGACCCTCCAGTCACTTGTATCATTTTGGTTAGAACAGGTCTGGCCTCCAGGAATGACTCACACAGCATATCCTAGCTTAGAACTAGAAGACAGTTCTGAGATGCTGAATCTGAGATGTACGTGTGGCAAATGGTTACTCTTTTGCTAAAATGCCTTGTACCAGATCCCCACTTCGAGTTTTGAAAACTCTTGGCACCATGTATGTCTTGTCGTTTCTATGTTTTCCCATGTGTGTTAGATGCTGCGATTTCTAGACTGTGCAGTATTTGAGGGGATGGGGCAAAGGGGTAGTTCCCGACACCACGAGGTGGAAACCACCCGCTCCTTCTGTCGCTTCAATGGAGGGCTTAATCATTCCCCGAGGGCAACGACGGAGATTGCAATTGGTACTATTCGGACTTGCCAGCTCAAATGGGCTGACGTTAACTCCACGCTCATTCTATGGTGCCCTTCCTACACCATTCCATCTTTGATCGAAAGCATTCCGGGCCTTGTGCAGAGTTACCCAGACTTTGCTAATAGCCAACCATCATGACCCTCCCAGCCTGGTCGTCCACCAGTGCCAAATTGTGCCACCCTGATCAGCCTGCATCACAAGAGGTTGAGGCCATATATCCCTAGCGGTGAGGTAGCACAATCAACATGGCCCCTGTTTAGTGTTTTCGATACGTATATACATTGCCCGTCTGATGTGGCCAAATCTTTCAGATAAAAAGCCCGCTATTAAATGTTATACCATGAGGCCCTAAAGAGACTGTGCCAGGGAAGGTCTTGCCCTGGCTCTTTTTACTCCTCGGGAAAGGTAGGGGAACTGACCCATCATCTGTACACTGGGCTCTAATCACAGGGTCAACTCAAAATCAAAGCCAACAGGGCTCAGAGCTCCCCAAGTCCGTCTGCAGTCTATTGTCGTATACCAGGAAGCTGGTCGAGGCAAGCCGGACACAAAACCCTCTGTACATACCAGAGGGCGCAGGCAGGTCCTGAATTTAGTGCCAGATCAGCTTTCCCCTACCCAAGACCACGAAGACAGGGGTTTACCTGCCAATACATGTACCGAAGTCATTCGGTGACAGCCCAGGGCAGTCCACCTGACTTAGCCAGTTAGCCGGTCATGCCAGCCTTCTACAATAACCATTGCCCAGCTGCTGCCAACGTGGACTTGGGTCACCCTGGAAAAAACACAGCCATGGCTAAGTTGCGAAATGTATCTCAGACCGAAGTCCTTGAAAGGAAAGAGTTTTTTGTCCACGCCCCCTAGGAGGGCTTACTCATTTTAATGGCAAATCATTCATTTGAAGCTACTTGATAAATTACAAAATTTCTATCCATGTGAAAAAAATTTGCTCTCTTTTTCAGACATCCCCCCCCCCCCCCACCCTTTATTCACTAAAATAAAATACTTAGGTTGACAAGAATGTTTCTTTTTCTTATATCTTTCGCAGTTTAATGAACAGCAATATATATGTAAATTGAGCATTACCGGTACTTTTAATGTTGTAGATAAAGTCTTGTCATTGTCACTGAACTGATTAGGCCTATCTAATTCATTGCCAGAATTTTGTTACAGAGGCCTAACTTTGTATCCACTTGCAGATAATACACATAAGCTACATATATGTCCAGCTCATGCAACATTGACACATGCCTTGGCAAGTTCGTGCTAAATGATACGCAAGGTATAAATGAATTACATTTGTATTTTCTACAATAATATTATAACACCTCATACACTCTAGGTCTATTGCAAAGTGTTGATAGCTATGTACGACGAGTTTTTCTGGGAGGCGGGGTGGGCTTACATTAGTTACATTGGTTTAAGATTGTTGATCTCTTACGAGCAGAATAAGGGACAAAGATATTATTATACACTGTACTCCTCAGTGACAACGGATGAGCTGATGTTGATTCACCACTTGTCTTGTTTTGAGTGAAGTAGGTTGTTTTTCTTACGCCTTTCAATCCTAAGAAAGAAGGATTATCTCGGCTTTTAGAAGTGGCCAATTTTTGATGAGAAATTTTGTGGGTAGAAATTTGGAATTTGGAAATTTTGCCCCCACAGCGACACTCAGCCTACTCTTCCATCGATTTTCAACTGCCAAGGGTTCTTTAACGTGCGTAACGTACACACGGGACCTCCGAAATATATTCGCCCTTATCCGAGAAGGCTAGACGTCGAACTTCTCTACCCACAGGAAGCTCGGGGACCATTGAGTCACTGAAAAAATGCGGGTTTTCGATCTTCGTGTCCTGTCATCCCCCGATGCTGAGCCCGTTAGTCGATCCCTGCCTGTTTTCTCCATGAGCAGACGTCATACCACAGAGCCACTGCGTTCCCTTTAAATATCATGTGGCGCTTAATGTAAGTATTCTATATTAATCTTAAGACCTTAGGGCATCTGGTTTTGTATAACTAAAGTGTGTCACGGAAAAATCATAACTCTCACAGACTGTCTTTCGCTGCTTTTCTGGTTTTCAGTCAAATGTCTTGAATATCCAAAGGTAGAGCTAGAATGGTGACACAACTAATATGGAATGGTCCCTGAGAGGTTACTTGGAAAAAACTTCAATTTTTATTCCAAACCACACAACACCACCTGTCCTGCAAATACTGATTAACATCTTCTATAACAGACAAAAGTAAATAGGAGATTTAATAACTTAAACTTGGAGAAACAAATGGTGACACACGTAACGAAAAAAGTGTAACACACGTGAAGCTGGTTAATCATCAGTTTACAAAGACATGGTCACTTTGAATTTAAATGCTTACAAAATTTGAACATATGTGCTTTCCCCTTCATGCAACAAAGGCAATAGTTTTAAGATCAGTCTTAAAGAACTACAGAAAAGACTGATAATAGTAGGCTAAGCGATTTTGCAATTTCTTTTTGGTGTGACACACGTAACGCCAAGAAATATGGCAGTATCACACAGACAAGATTGTTTCTGTTTATATTCTCTCATTGATTTCTTTTGATGAACATCTTGTTTAACAAATCGCAGCTTAAATTGATGAAAATACACTTCTGGGTTTCACTGATATTATCTTGATTACCTGAAAGTAGAGCTTGGATGGTGACACACGTAACATGGAATGGCCCTATAGCTGTTTCTGGCTATAGTAATTTACTGCGCAGATAGTTTTGTTGATGTACACTACCAATATCAGGGCCAAACAATAGAAGTACAAAAGGAAAGAAAATATCCTACATGTATAACCCACCTGACGCAGTCTCGGCCTTCACCCTTCTAAAAACTTGAAAAAAAAATATATATATGAATACATGCAAATGAAAGAGGATATTGTTGCATTCTTCTTTATTTTCAGGAGGAGGGGGGGGGGGGGAAGGATTGTTTCTCTCTCAGGATCAACAAGATTTAAAAAAACGGAATTACCCGGAGTAGAGTCACGGGACTTGAAGTGGTCGGCCAATCGATGCGATCCCAGCTATCAACACGATGTCAAGGACGCGCACATGCATATATACACATCCACACACGTTCTCTCTCTCCCCTTCTCTCTCTCTCTCTCTCTCTCTCACGCACACACACACACACACACACACACACACACACACACACACACACACACACACACACACACACACACACGTCTACCTCGCTTTCCCCACCAATCCCCTTTCTGTCTCCCGACCTGTCTGGCCCTGCAAGGCAAGGCTGAAATGAACGCATTCCTGAGAAATTCTTCAGGCCAGCTAACAAGGGGTTAAGAGCGCCGAGTGCTGGGACGGGCGGCGTCACACAGCATAACTGAGGATGGTTGGCGGCCATCAACGGTAGGGAACTATAGCTGGGGTGTCGGCGGCGCTGCTACCATCAAAGGCTCGTTGTTGACAGCGTGTGACGTTATTTACTGAAAGTCTTTGACTGGTAGGTCTGCAGGCTGTTTGCTCCCCACCCACCCACCCCTCTCCTCTTCTCTGCCTTCTAGATCTTTCCCTGTTTCCACCCTGCATCTACTTGCAATGTACATACGCATATGAAGCAAACTCTACAATCTTAGGTCCAGTATCGTTTCTGAAAAGTATTTCTTAGCTTCTTGAACAATTATCGTGTTGTTTCCTTGAAGTGACAAAGAAATTATAACATCATGGGTGAATAAATAAATAAATAAATAAAATGAAAAAAAAATGAAAATCTTTTTAAAATATTCGTAATGAGAAAAGAAAAAAAAAGGAAGGGAATGGGAAATGTCGGAAGGGGAGGGGGGGGGGGGGAAGGAGAGCTTAGCGGAGAAAAACTTTGGACAAACTACAACATTTATTTCTACTAAAAAGCTGAAAACAACCTATGGCCTATAGGCAGATCACTGCGATATTAAAAGCTGGCTCACTGAGAAACAAAACGTTGCCCACAAGAGGGAGACGACTTCAATATGCTTACATTGAGTATTACTATTATTATCATCATTATTAATATCATTATTATCACTTCCATTAGTACTACAACTATTTACTGTTACCACCACTATTACTATTTTTGTTGTTGGTATCAATACATGTATTATTGTTTTATTATTATAACTATCAATTTCATTTTTCCGGGATGATGATGATTATAATGATTATTACTCTAAAGAGAAGTATTAAAGTATAAAATCGCTGTGAACCGGCGACTAATTAGAGCAATTAAAAAGCAAAAAACAAACAAGCAAACAAACAAAACAGTATGAAGATCCTGATGTTGAACAAAGTGATATCACTAGCCCAGTTTTCGATAACACTTATTTATTCGTCATATAGCTATTACTATTATTATTATTGTCTATTCTTTTATTATTATTATTATTATTTATGACAATGGTATCAGGTATTCCCACCCCCCAGTAGTGCAGAGACGGAGCTCATTCGCCTGGCCGTTCCGGTCCAATGACACTGCCTCGCTGTTCTGACCAATCAAATTCGTGTCCCTTTGACCCCGACTTTTGGCCGGCCATTCCAGTAAGGACCAAATGACCAACGTCCAGATCTCAAGTCATCATGTCTGACCACAGTGTAAAATGACCTGTGATTGAAGGGACATAAAAGATGCGGCCTCTTTGATTTGCAGGGCCGAAATGACCCATAATTGGGACCCGAGGGCAACGTGAGGGTCTACAGAACAATTAGGGCATTCTTTACCTCTCTTAGCTCGCCCTTACGGACTATGTTTTTATTGCTCAGGATGGTTCAGGCTGTTGTGGGCCTTTTCCCATCTATGACCCTTAACCTTTTGCCCGAGTCTTTTCCATTCTCGATCCTCCCTCGGGAGGTGCGGGCCAAGATAAACAAAACAAATGAAGTGTTGGTTTTTATATTGTTGTTGAAGGGGGCGTTCTGTTTATAGTTAACAGATGTCTGTTTTTCTTACTGGTAGTCACTAATGTTCGCAACGACTGTTTTTTCTGTTTCAGGAAAAATCAATAGTTACCAGGTGATCCCATCAGAGAATGGGAGATGGATTTTTGTTATCTTTTTTCTCTCATTATTGTTATTATCAACACGAAGAGCGGATTACTTGAATATTCTATTCTGAGTTAGTTGAAAAGGTTACGCTATGATCCACACAAACATATTATTTTGTTATGTCATACTGAACGCTAGCTCATCGTGGTTAAAAATGACGTCCACCTGATAATTTAGAGTTCAGTTGTGTAAATTGTGAAGTGTCTTTCTATCCATGGGTTCTTGTGCGTGTACATTTGTGTGTGTGTGTGTCTGTGTGTGAGTAGCATGTATTTGCGTGTATGTGTGCATGCGTGCATGTGGACGTGTGCATGCGTGCGTGCGTGCCTGCATGGGTTATGCCGACGTGTACGAGTGCTGTTCGCATCCATCTTATGTTGTATGATTCAGTTCGGGAAATAAGCAAAACAAAAATTAAACGAAATCTTATTGAGAAAAAATGTTCGTATTTTGAAAATCAGTCCTATCTCCTTTTCTCTCTTCCCCATCCTTATAACTCTCTCTCTTTTTGTCTCTCTCTCTTTCTCTCTCTGTTGATCTACCCTGGGGGGGGGGGGGCGAATGAATATTGTTACAAAAGACATAACACTACACTCAATGAAATATTTATAGATACGATTCTAATACGTAGAAATTTAGTTTAGGATTTTATTTCACCACTTGATCTCCAGAGACACAGAGAAACATAAGCTTGCATGTTCTTTAACACAAATTTTTAAAAAAAGAAATTTGCAACTTAGAGAGAGAGAGGAAAAAAAAGAAGATTATAAAAACAAAAACGATGAAAATTAAGTCAAAAATTGTGTAAGTGTGTTTTTCAGTCCGTCAGTGAAAGCGTCTGGGTTTTCCAGATTAAAAAAAAAAAATATTGAGGAAATAGAATCGGGTGTCATCTCTAGTCTAAATAAATTAAAATGTGATGGAGAAATTTCGGTCGGGGGGGGGGGGGGTCTGCTGGGGGTGGCCTCCTTTAAATCAAAAAAAGCAAAGGTGGAACAGAAAAAGGTTTTCAAAACAACATCAGATAGAATTCCCACTCTGTGATTTCGGTAGCCGCACGCGTGTTTCTCTCTTGTTGCTGTTCTTAATTAAGTTTTTCCTTGTTTGTTTGTTTGTTTATTCTGTTTGTTATTATTATTAATAATATTATGATTGTTTTATCAATTTATTTATTTATTCATTTATTTATTTAGTTTTGTATCATCTTCTTTGGCGAAGTTGATCCTGCTCAAAGTCGGTGAAACATTGAAGTACACAAACTATGTAGAACTATGAGGTCTCGGCCGACGAGGCTATTGCAGGTCAAAGTTCAAGCTTACTCTCCAAGAGAAGCGCGCTATGAACAAAAAAATCATTAACGAAATGGAAACATGAAAACGAGAACGTATAAACATGCAAACAGTTGACTCTCTGCCTCTCTCTCTCTTTCTCTCACTCTCTCTCTCTCTCGCTCTCTGCGTGCAATACTCTTTTAATGTCAGGTACATTTATTGACACTGCTCTGTGTTTTTGTTTGTTTTTTTTCCCCTCACTTTCATTTTTTTTTTTTTTTTACAGAGCTATTTCTGTGTTGGATTTTTTTTTTCCATCTCCCGTTAAAACCCCGATTCGCGTTTTACCAGAATCTCTCTCTCTCTCTCTCTCTCTCTCTCACCGATCGCAAAAATGTGGGGTTGTTCACATGGTCGCGCCGCCAGCGAGTCGCCAGCCGAACGGGTTTGTACTCACAGGGCAAGCGTGCATGATCTTAGCACTGGCGTGAGTGGTAGCGATAACGTGCCTCCTCCCTCCGCCCCCCCTCCCAACCCCCGCCCTCTGCCGCATGCAATGCAACAACGAGACAGGTGGAGAGAGTGATTTTTTTTTAAAAATGGAGGGATGAGGGAGGGGGAGGTTGTGGTGGGAAGGGGGAGTGAAGATGGAAAGAGGGAGGGAGTGGAGAGAGAGGGAGAGAGAGAGAAAGATGGGGAAAGTGTATTATAAATAGAGAGGGGTAAAGCACGGAGGGAAAGTGGAGAAATTGAGGAAAATATAAAAGAGAGAGAGAGTAGGTTGGAAAAGAGAAAAATAAGAGAGGGGCAAAGAGAGAGAGAGAGAGAGAGAAAGAGAGAGTGAGAGACGGGGAAGAGGCAAAAAAAAAAAAAAAAAACAAACAACGGGCAGATACAATAAAAAAAAGGGGGGGGGGTGGGGGAGGGAGGGAGAAGGCGACAA